>PVKU01008011.1:0-79074 GCA_004027475.1 Anoura caudifer
TGTAGCCTTCATTTTTTCATCTAATTTGTGAGCAAAATCAACCAATTCTGTAAGCATCCTGATTACCAGGGTTTTGAATTGTGCATCTGATAGGTTGGCAATCTCTTCATCGCTTAGATAAATTGGCTCTGGGGCTTTGATTTGTTCTCCGGTTTGAGCCATTTTCATTTCTGTTTTTTGTTTGTTTGTTTGTTTGTTTGTTTTGTCTAGTCACGGCTGTTCCGTAGTGAGGGGTGGAGCCTCAGGTGTTCCCCAGGGCGGGACAGCCCAGTCGCTGGGTAGTGACGCTGTATGTGGGGGCGGGGTCTGAGAGGAGATAATGGCGGTTGCTTTACTCTCTCTCAGATTCCAGTCCCTTTCACCGCTTCCCCTTTGCCTGGATTATCTGCGCGTGAATGTGGGACCACCCGGTCAGCCAGCCGTCTTACGAGGCCTCACTGGGTCTGCACAGTTGCCACCCTGTGCCCGGGGTCTGCTAGCTGTCTCCTGTGCACCTGGGGGCTGCCAGCCGCTGCTGCCTGCAAGCCCGTCCACACCTCCACTTTTTCCTGCCGCGACTCCGCCCCTCTTACGGGTCTGGATGAATCGTTGTTGGACTTCCAAACAGTTTGATTTTCTGAGTTCTGGTTGTTTTCTTGTTTCTAAATCTTTATTGTCCTTAATTTGGTTGTGAGAGGAGGCACAGTGCGTCTGCCTACGCCTCCATCTTGGCCGGAAGTTCCAAGATGACTTCTTTTTTTGAAGAGATGTGCACAGCTCTGATATTGGGCTCTTTCTTTCTTTTCCTCCTTCCCTCCCTTCCCGTTCATTCTTTCTCTCTCTCTCCCCCGCATAAACAATTAGATATAAATTATTCTTATGTGTCATTTTACCTTCTTTTTTCTTCTAAATTTTATTTTATTTTGGCAAGAATACTTAACATAAGATCTATCTTCTTTACAAATGTTTTCAGTATGTTATACAGTATTGTTGACTGTGGGCACAAAGTCACACCACAGATCTCTAGAATGTATTCTTCTTGCTTAACTAAAACCTTGTGTCCTTTGATGAGTAACTTCCCATCACCCACACCTGCCCCGAGTCCCAGGCAACCACCATTTCACTCTTTGATTCTATGAATTTGACTGTTTTAGATACCTCCTATAATTGAAATGATGCCTTTCTATGACTGGCTTATTTCACTTAGCATAATGTTCTCAAGGCTTATCCCTGTTGTGTCATACTGCAGAATTTCTTTCTTTTTTAAAGGTTCAGTAATATTCCATTGCATGGAGTATTTTCTTTATCCATTTATTATGTCAATGGACATTTGGGAGGTTTTCACATCTTGGCTATTGTGAATAGTGCTGCAGTAAGTATGAGAGTGCAGATATGTCTTTAAGATTCTGATTTTCATTCTTTAGGATAAATACCCAGAAGTGGGATTGGTGAATCACATGGTGGTTCTATTTTTAATTGTTTGGGGAACCTCTGTACCATTTTCCATAGCAGCTGCACCACCTTACTGTCCCACCAGCAGTGTACAAGGATCCATTTCTCCACATTCTCACCAACACTTGTTGACTTTGTTTTTGATAGTAGCCATCCTGAGAAGTGTGAGGTGATAGCTCATTGTGGTTTAGATTTGCATTCTCCTGGTAATTAGTGATATTAAACATCTTTTCATGTACCTGTGGGACATTTGTATGTCTACTTTGGAGAAATGTCTGTTAGAGTCCTTAGCCCATTTTTAAATTGGGTTATTATTATTATTATTTTGCTATTGAATTGTAGGAGTTTGTTATATATTTTAGAAGAATCACTTATTATATATATAGTTTGCAAATATTTTCTCCCATTCCATATGTTGTTGCCTTTTCACTCTGTTGGTTATTTCTTCTGCTGTGCAGCAGCTTTTTAATTTGATATAGTCCAACTTGTCCATTTTTGCTTCTGTTGCTTCTGCTTTTGAAAGGGGGAAGGAGGGTTCAGGTTTTCCTACTCTGCCATCTTGTTGATATCACTCTGAGATGGCTTCTTGAATGGGATGGTGATGCTTTCTTAAAGCTGTGTATGTAAGCATGTGATCTCTAAACTGCCCCTTCTTCTGTGATAATAAGAAGGCACTGGTATCTGGGCACCAGTAGGTATCCTGGCAAAGGGACTTGGCTGGATGAGCGGGGGGGGCAGTTGTACAGGTGCACAGAGGTCTTTCTCTACTCCTGAAACTGGGGGATATGAGAACACTGGAGAATGAAGGTTTTCCTCCTAGGCCTTGAGAGAGGGATAAATGTCTACCACTTGTGCCTGGCATTGAGCCCAGGGAGCAAACAAAAGAAAACACTACCATAATACCTAAGCAGCCCAGCAATACTCTAGAAGAGGTGTGCATGAAACCAAACCACTACAGAACAATGATGACTTTAAAAATAATAAGGACAATGGGATATAAAGATTCTAGCAGAACACAAAAAGACCTTTTGGAACCAAAAGACAAGATCTGAAGACAAATTAAGTCAATGGAAAAGAGAGAGGGGATACTTAAGTAAAAGGAATTCCCAAGCTGTATAAAAGGTCTGAGTCTGCTGATTGGAAAGTTGGGGCAAGTTCTGGGCAAGACAAATGAGTCATAGCTTGGTAAATTCCTGAAGTCTAAGGATAGAAAGAAAATCTTACAGTCTTTCAGAAAGAAAGTACGAGTTACTTACAGAGGATGAAGGGTCATGGGGCATCAGGTTCCTCTTCTGTAACACTTAAAGCAGTGGTGATTGAGGTGAATCCTTTTGAAGATCAATGAGATAAAAATGTTGCATACTAAGAATACTGAGACAAGACCTTACTCCTCCATCAGAGTAAAAGAAATATATCTGAGGATATGTAAGCATCCATAGATGTCAACCACATCTCCCATTGGAGAGAAAGATGTGTAATAAGATCTAACCAAACAATAATGAATGAATCAGCTTAAAGGCTTCAGGATGGAGGGAAGATGAAAAGAAAGAAGAGGGATGAGCAAGGATTTGTACAATATATAATTAGTGACATTTGGATGGATAATAATAGATCATTTAGGAATGTGTAATAGAAAGGCTCAAAATGGAAGAGACGTATTTCAAAGGAAATGGTAATAATAGCCTGGAACCAAAAATACTAAGGGAGGGAGAAAGAGGAAGTAAAAATTTTCCATAGGTCTCATGTTGATTGATGTGTGACAGTAGGGAGTGAGAGCATTCTAAAGTTTCATCCTGCAGAGGAGGAAGGACAGAAGGATAGAGAATTTGGGGGTAATAGTTAGGTTCTTACCTTCATGTGATGGAAGAAAAGTAAGGGTATGACTATGAGTGACAAAAAGGAGGAGGGAGCCAGGAGGACGAGTTAAAAAGAAAAATAAAAAGAACTGAATAACAACTTAATCTAATTAACTAATACAGAAAAATGAAATGGGGGAAGTGGTGAAATAAGCATATAATAAACATTAAGTAAAATAGAAGAAACAAGTCCCTGATGACTTGTCTGATAAGTACAGTGTGTACTTTTCCAGGCTAAAGTTCAATCTTAATTCCCTTCTCTGCAAACCTTGATGCTCTTCATCGTTCCCACCTTCTTGACTCTCCTTCCTCTCTTGACTTTCATGACATTAACTTTCTTCTGGTTTTCCTCCTCCTTCTCTGACTATTCCTTTTCAGCCTCCTTTAACTGCCCTTCCTCCCTTGTTCACCTCAATTGCCAGCATTCTCCTAGGTTTCACCCTACATCTTCTCCCTGTAGACTCTCCTTTGTTGGTTTCATCCACTTCCAAAGCACCCGAGTTGCCATGGATAACTCCCAAACTCTGTCTGCAGCCTAGGCCTCTCTCTTCTGAGCTCTAGATGCACAGGGCTGACTACAAATAATATAACTCCACCTGGAGGCCCACAGGGACCTCAAACCCAACACATTCAAACTTTGTTCACATCTCCTGCTCCTGTATTCCCTAAAAACAAAACAAAACAAAGACCCTTATCAAGTCGATGGAAGAAAATGCTATATCGTTTAATTTTGTGCTGTTTATTAGTGATAGCAATTTTTTTCATATTATCAACTTTGCATGTGCATGTGTGTGCAAATCCTTGCTTTACTTGATATTTATCATATCCCTTCCTTCCTCCCTGCCCTGTTTCAATTTGGGTCCCCAACAAGCCTCAACCAGATTATGGCAACACTCTCCCAAGTGATCCTCTTGCTCTGGGTATGCTAGTTCACACGCCTAAATTTTTCCATCTGAATGATATGTTTATTACACAAATACGATCATGTCATTCCCTTGCTTAAAGTACTTCAGTGGCTTCCTACTGCCATTAGTGTGAACCTCCATGCCCTCCACGGAGCATGGAGCCACCCAGTGCCCTCCATGATCTGACCCCTGCTACTCTCTCTAGCCTGCCTCTCACTATTCTACACTTGTGCCTTATATTCCTTTCTCCAGCTTCTGGGAGGTGCCTGCTCCATCCTTACTCCACGCCATTGCTGTACTAATCTCTCTGCCTTTTCTTGTCTCCTTTCCCTTCTTTATCATTCTTCAAAACCCACCTCTGGTGGACCCTCTAGGGAACCTTCCTCAACTCTGATCCCACCCACTTGGGAGGGTAAGCTGCCCCAACTAACCCTCTGCAGTTGCTCCCACTGCAGCTGTTTACCCACCTGGTCTGCATCCCATCATTTTATCATTGCCTTCTAACATGACATCTCCCTGCCAGGCTGTGAGCTCCTCAAGGACAGGTCTAAATCTTATTGGTCATTATATTCCCAGAACTTAATGCATGCCTGGCATACAGTAGACACTCAGTATATTTTTGAATGACTGAACATATGATAAAATGAAATAACATTGCCATAGTTTCTTTCTGAGACCTCCTTTCCTGAACACTGGACTCACTCCCTGAAGGGGGAGCATCAAAGTTTCATGCCACCAGTCCTTTGTCCAGTGAGAGAAGGTGTCCCCTTAAAAACTTTCTTCATCACAGGAGGTGTTTAAAGGGGGGGGGTTCTCTATATCTGCTTACCTTACAAAATTTCTTTGCCTTTAGCCTGAGCCTGTTGATCACCCTATTGCATTTTTGGGGTGCACAACTTATGCAGCTGTCTTCCTCCAAAAGCTCCCCATTTCACAAGAGGCTACAAACCTAAAAGTTCAAGCAGATGCTGAAAAGGGGCCAAAGTCCCAGGGGTTGGTCAATTCTAGAGGGTGTCTCATTGACACCCCCTCTCCTTTTTATTTGCCTTTCCCTGGTTCATGCTGAGTTTGGGGTGAGGTCCTGTGTGTAGAAGCTGTAGCCTCCTGATTTCAGGGTGTCATAGGATGGACTAAGGGCTCTGATGGTGAGAGCCAAAACCCTGGAGTGGGGGGACCAGAGGCTGGAGGCAGGCCAAGGCAAGAACATGCATGACTCAAACTTCAATGGGAGTGTCCTAGTCAGGAGTCTTCAGAGAAACTGAATCAATAGCATGCATGTGTAGGTAAGTATAGATAGTGTATAGCAACAGTCTCTTTTTATATAGATACACAGACATTTATTATAAGGAATTGACTCATGTGACTATGGAGGCTGTCAGCATGTGCAGGGTGAGTGGGTAGCTGGAGACCCAGGAAACCTGATGGTGTGGCTCCAGTTTAAATGCCAGCGGTCTTGAGACCCAAGAAGTGCCTACGTTTTAGTTCGAGTTGTAAGGCAGGAAAAAGCAAATGTCCTTGTTCAAAGGCAATGAGATTGACAGGAGGAATTCTCCCTGACTTGAGGGAAGGTCAGTTTTTCTGTTCTAGTCAGGCCTTCAACTGATTGGATGAGGCCCACCAACATTGGGGAAGGAAATTTGCTTTACTCAGCCTACTGATTTAAATGTTACTCTCTCACTTCTGATGAAGATGGAGGTGTAGATAAAAATAGCTTGCCTCCTCATACAACCACAGCAAAAATGAAAACTAAACTAAAAAACAACTATCATCCAGAATCATCAGAAAACTGAGCTGTATGGAAGTCTGAAACCAAGGAATTACAGAAATCACATTTATCCAGACAGGTAGCAGGGGCAGAGATGCAGAGACACAGAACAGGCATTCCCACACCCACGTGTGGTGGATAAAAATCAGGAGGGATACCTTGGAAGCGAGGGATCCCAGCTCCACACCAGATCACCCAGCCCAGGGTTCCAGTGCCAGGAAGATAAGTCCCTATAACTTCTGGCTGTGAAAACCAGTGGGGGTTGGGGTAGCAGAAGAAACTGCAAGATTCTCAGGCATCTCCTCTTAAAGGGTCTGCAACAGACTTAGGACTTACACAGACTCACTTCCGCTGGACTCCAGCACTGGAGCAGCAGCTGGAAAGGCACCAATGGCATACAGGGAGAAATGGAAGTGTCTGGCATCAGGATGAGTGCCAGGGACAGCTTCCTCACTGGCAAAACTACAGAGGCCAGGCAGCAGCCACAGTCCCCTTTCTGGGTACTGCCTGCCACAAAACCACAGAGCGGCAACACCATATCTGAGATTCCAACCTGGTTCACACAAGATGCCCCACCCTAGCAGTTACCTAAGGCTATGCCCCATCCAACTTATAGGTGCGCTTTTCTACAATAGGCCATGCTACTAAGACAGGGAATCAAAGCAGCTCTACCTAATACTAGAAATAAACACAGGGAGGCTGCCAAAACAAGGTGACAGCCCAAATGAAAGAACAGAACAAAACCCCAGAAAAAGAACTAGACAAAATGGAGATAAGCAATCTATCACATATGGAGTTCAAAACACTGGTTATTAGGATGCTCAAGTCACTCACTGGGTACTTCAACAGCATAAAAAAGACCCCAGCAGAAATGAAGGTTACACTAAATGAGATAAAGAAAAAATTACAGGGAACCAACAGTGGAAGGGATGAAACAGAGAATCAGATCAATGATTTGGAACATAAGGAAGGAAAAAAAACATTCAATTGGAATGGCAAGAAGGAAAAAGAATAACAAAAAATCAAGGATAGGTTAAGGAGCCTCTTGGGCAACTTCAAAAGTACCAATATTTGAATCATAGGGGTGCTGGAAGGAGAAGAGAAAGAGCAAGAAACTGAAAACTTAGTTGAAAAAAACAATGAAAGAAAACTTCCCTAATTTGGCAAAGGTAAGAGACATACAAGTCCAGGAAGCACAGAGAGTTCCAAACAAGTTGGACCCAAAGAGGACCACACCAAGACACATTATAATTCAAATGCCAAAGGCTGAAGATGCAGAGAGACTCTGAAAAGCAGCAAAAGCAGAGTTACCTGTAAAGGAGTTCCCATAAGATTGTCAGCTGATTTCTCAAAAGAAACTTCACTGGCTAGAAGGGATTGGCTAGAAGGGATTCAAAGTGATGAAAAGCAAGGACCTGCAACCTAGATTACTCTATCCAGCAAAGCTATCATTTAGAATGGAAGGGCAGTTAAAGTGCTTCCCAGAAAACTGGGACTTAAATCAATGGTGTGGACCAGAAGGAAGAAATAAACAACCAAACAGAAAAGAATGAAGAAACAAGAATTCAAAAAAATGAGGAGAGGCTTAGGAACCTCTGGGACATTTTTAAATGTCCCAACATCCAAATTATAGAGGTACCAGAAGGGGAAGAGGAAGAGCAACAAGTGGAAAACTTATTTGAACAAATAATAAAGGAGAACTTCCCCAATCTGGCAAAGGAAATAGATTTCCAGGAAGTCCAGGAAGCTCAGAGAGTCCCAAAGAAGTTGGACCCGAGGAGGAACACACCAAGGCACATCATAATTCCATTACCCAAGATTAAAATGAAGGGGAGAATTCTAGAAGCAGCTAGAGATAAGGGGACAGTCACTTACAAAGGAGATCCCATCAGACTGTCAGCTGATTTCTCAAAAGAGACCTTACAGGCAAGAAGGGGCTGGAAAGAAGTATTCCAGGTTACAAAAGGCAAGGACCTACATCCAAGATTGCTCTATCCAGCAAAGCTGTCATTTAGAATGGAAGGGAAAATACAGTGCTTCTCAGATAAGGTCAAGTTAAAGGAGTTCATCATCACCAAGCCCTTATTATATGAAATGTTAAGGGGACTTATCTAAGAAAAAGAATATAAAAAATATGAACAGTAAAATGACAACAAACTCACAGTTATTAACAACCACACCTGAAACAAAAGCAAACTAAGCAAACCACTAGAACAGGAACAGAAACACAAAAATGGAGATCACATGGAGGGTTAGCAACAAGGGAGTGGGAAGAGGAGAGAGGGGGAAAAGGTACAGAGAACAAGTAGCACAGACGGTAGGTAGAAAATAGACGGGGTGGACAAGAATAGCGTGGGAAATGTAGAAGCTAAAGAACTTATGACACATGGACATGAACTAAAGGGGGGGAATGTGGGTGGGAGGGCATGTGCATGGTAGAGGGGAATGAAGGGGGGAATGGGACAACTGTAATAACATAATCTATAAAATATATTTTTTAAAAAAGTGCTTCCCAGACAAGGTAAAGCTACAGGAGTTTATCATCCTCAAGCCATTATTATATAAAATGTTAAAGGGACTTATTTAGGAAAAGGAAGATCAAAACTATGAACATTACAGTGGCAATAAATTCAGAACTCTCAACAATTGAACCTAAAAAACAAACTAAACAAACAAGCAAAACAGAAACAGAATCATAGATACAGAGATTGATGTGGACACTGGCTAGCAGTGTCTGCATCATTATGGATGAATTAAAACATACACACAGACTACTGAGTCTGGTGGAGGAAAAAGGACGACAGCATGACTTTTCTCTCAAGAGAAGCAAAAGCCACGGCCCCCGCCATGACAGGCCTTTATTCTATATCTCTCTCCTCACATTACAAGATGGTTCTCCCTCACTATCCCCAGCTTACAACAAAGGAGCCAATGCCCCTAATTGCATCACAAGAGAAGAGTATTAGCAAAGGAAAAGGCAAAAGTGGGTTGAGCTGGTAACACTGGTCCCTGCAAGGCTAAGCATGGATTTTAGGAAGTTACAGTAAGCACTTGTAGGGTGAGGGAGTTTTAGCAAAGAGTAAGTCTCAAAGGAGCCTAGGTATATTGCAAATCTGATTACCCACGAGAGAACCTATCTGTGGGCGTGGGTCCTGTGCATCTCCAAGTGGGAGCTGGGCCAATGCCACGCAGAAGGGTCTGCCACAGGTGATCATTTGAAGGGTTATCAGTTGGAAGGGGAAAGGGAGAGAATGGGGCAAAAGGTGCAGGGATTAAGAGGAATAGAATAGAATAGACAGGGGGATGTAAACTACAGTATAGGGAATGGAGATGCCAAAGAACTTATACATGACCATGGGCATGAACTAATTGTGGGGAGATTGCTGGAGGGAATGGGAGGTACTGGGTGGAGGGTGGCAAAGGGGGAAAATGGCACAACTGTGGTAAGACATCAATAAAATATATTTTTAAAAACCACATATCAAGATTCAGAGATGAATAAAAATGTTAATCTCATTCAAAACACACACAAACTCCCAGAATAATGTCTGATCAAATATCTGGACATCCCATGGCCCAGTCAAGTTGAAACATAAAATTAACCATCACAGGGGACAATTGGGGGGCAATAGGTGGCCCCTAACTCCAGATTTGTGAAAACACATATGATTTATACACACACAACATATAACACACACACACCTGCTCTCTAATTCTCTAATTCAGGCTTCCCAGTGAGGGTGGTTCCACCCCCAAAAGGCATATTTTTGAATTTGAGACATCTGTCACAATGCTGGGAGTTGGGGGTGCCACTGGCATTTTGTGGACAGGGGCAGAGATGTCGAATGTTCTGTAACTATCAGGACAGCCTGTACCCCAAGGGGCTGTTCTGCGTGCTCTTAAAGGTCCCACTGGATGTTGATGTCTGTGAAAATCCCATTTATAATGATCAGCATCTAGCATCCAACAGCATTTTACACAAAGAATTCTTTGCAGTTTTAACAAACGTTGAATTTTTCAGGAATCCAAAACTGAGTGAAAGAGGTACATACAGAAGGTACACAATTGAGTGGAGGAGAAACTTTACTAAGGAGTAATTTTACAGTGACTTTACTGTTCATTATTCTAGACGGTCATACTGTGAATGCCAGTGCCAATTACATATTTGAGTAGCCCTTCAAGCAAGCACAAATCTGTGCAATTATGATGGATTGCATTCACAGTGAGTCTGCACCCAGGTGCAGACATCTAACCGCTAGTCAGGTCTTCCGCTGTAGCTGTTACACATTTTTTCCAGGTATCAAAATACTTATTATTTTACTAAAAAATTGCTTCTCTTTGTTCCTTAATTATAGCAAGTGAGTGCATTATTTTACTTGTTTTGAAATTGTGGATTTTGGAGAGGGAATTTTGTGTGTAGGCAGATTATATTATCTATGGTTTTCATTTAAGCATAATGAAGGGAGAGTTACAATTATTTGTTACAGAAAGGGGTACTGGGTCTAATGTGGCTGAGAGCCACTATTCTAAGTGAGCAATTGCTTCTGAAGAAATTCTCATCTATCTATCATCCCAAGCCTAGCCCCAAGGGGCCTGGATACAGTAAGCGTCCCCAATAACCTTATCTTCCACTTTAGGGAAACATCAGACATTAACAAATCTCCAGGCAACAGGCTGATATGTTCTGCTTTTCAGTGTCACTGAGATATTTCTTTGCTCAAACCAGGAATAGAAGGATCAAGAGGCTCTCTTCCTAGGTGTTTACAGGCTCAGCCTCCTCCATGAAGGTCACCAGGATTACTGCCACCTCAAGGAATCTTTCTCTTTGCTCAGCTGATCTGCCTACATTGCTCCACCTTAACTTCTTCTCATGAATTTATTTTTAAAACTTTTTAAAGGTAAATTTTATTTTTCAATTACAGTTGACATTCAATACTATTTTGTATTAAGTGTACAGTATAGTGGTTAGACAATCATATACTTTGTAAAGTGAACCTTCCAATATTTCAAGTGCTCATCAGGCACCATAAACAATTATTACAATATTGTTGGCTATATTCCCTTTGCTATACTTTACATTCTCATGACTATTTTGTAATTACCAATTTGTATTTCTAAACCTCTTTGCTCTTCTTACCCAATCCCACAACCCCTCTGCTTTGTCAACCGTCAGTCTGTTCTTTGTATCTACAAGTGTTTATACTTTACTCTTTATTTTGTTCTTTAGATTCCACATGTAATGTGAAATCCTATGATACTTGCCTTTCTCACGAGTTTGTATCTCCTCAAATAGACTGTAAATTCATTGAGGGGAGAGATTAATGTGTCCTCTATCCTAAGGCGCTCATTAAGAATGTGAATGAATGGCCCTGGATGGGTGGTTCAGTTGTTTGGATTGTTGCCCCACACACTGAAAGGCTGTGGGTTCAATCCCTGGTCACGGCACATATCTAGGTGGCAGGTTTGATCCCCAGTCAGGGACGTACGGGAGGCAACTGATGGATGTTTCTCTCTCACAATAATGTTTCTCACGCATCAATGTTTCTCTGTCTCTCCCATCCCCTCTCTCCCCAAAATCAATGAACAAATCCTCAGGTGAAGATTTTTAAAAGAAGAATGTAAATGAATGGGTGGATGGATGGATGGATGGTTTGGGAGGAATGTTGGATAGCTCTACTAATTCAATCCCAATGTCTATGGAAATCAAATAGAGGCAACTGTTTCGTACTTTCTACTCAGGCAACTTACCAGCTGAACCCCTAGTGGTGCCTTGGGCTTCAATCAGGAATTTAATTAGCCCTGGCACCTGATTCTGGAAGAAATGGAGACCAGGGATGAGCGCAGGCAGGAGAGGCCTGGGCTGTCACCAGCCTGACATATGGCACCATATATCACCCACCAGCTTTTGTTTAGGGCTAGACCAAGTCCTAGGTTACTTTACTTCTAAATGTTACAAGTGTTTATTCTTTCAAGATGCTAGATAATTAAGAACTTTTGTGGACTGCCTGACACCCCAAATTTGAGCTTCTTTGGGATGATTAGGGGTGTGTACAAAATAGTGGGAGATGTAGTGAGTGTAGGGAACGCAGTTATGGGTTAGGATTTAAAAGATTGGGCTTGATCCCTGACTTTTGGCAACCAGCTGCATGGCCATGGACAAGCCAGTTTGTATTTCCAGGTTTAAACCTGAGCCAGTGAAATACAGTTAACAGCTATGTAAAGGGAATACACAGTGATGCGCTGGCAGAAGCAGATATACTGTGAAGAAGCTAAACACACTTAGGCTTTAAAGCCCCTCATTGCATTGGCCCTTTCCAAGGCCCTGTGCCTCATTTTGTTAGATGGCTTTATTACCTTAAACCTGGGTCTCCTGTTAAGGTTTCTTCAAGGTTCAAAATTCGATATTTCTGGCCAATGAGGTTGAGGAAGGACATTTTCTGCTATACAACTCTATCCTGTTTGACAACTTGCTGTTTTTGAGTTGCAAAGACGAGGCTGTGTCATTTATACACATATTGTTTCTTTCTTAAGGTATTTAGCACAATTTTGGACAATTCTGATGAAGAAAAAAAGAATTCTGAGTGGACATCTAGATCCCTGGGATTTACTAGCACAACACTTAAACTTGAGCCACATGGTTCATTTTATTGTAGCTGAGAATTCTACTGGTAAGAATTCATTTACTCTAAGGTCTACATCATGTTCCCGTTAGTTTTGCTCTCTTTCATTTCTCATTGTCCAGGAGTTCTGCACCCTTGCCTTAAATATTGCAGATGCACTTCTTTTCCTTCATTTTCCTAGAAGAGCCTTGCCTCTGGCCTCTTGGAAGCCATGGCTAGGAGGTGATTGGTAAGCCACGCACTGAGCTGACAGTATTCAGGAAAAAGGTTCTTATCGTGTAGCAACCTGATTTGGACACCTACCCAAATCAAGCTGGGAAAATGAGGGGGAGGTGCTTCAGGAATTCTCTTAATCACTTGTTGGATAAGTGTGAGGCACAAGTCCCATGATTTAGCGTCATACTGCTAGCCCAAGATGATACAGCAGAGAAAGCAGATGGTGGAGGAGGTGAATATCTTTAGGCTGAGAGTCGAAGTTGTTACAATGGAAGCTTTCTTCCCAGCCTTCTCAGTCCTCACAACCTCTTCACCCTGCCAGCAGCAGCACCCACAAAGCATCTGTCCTCAGCTTGCTTTCCAGAGCCACTGTAAGGGCCTTGTCCTGGAGCAGTCTGGTCTGGGCACCCACCCCAGGCAAACTCGAAAAGTTTATCTGGGCTCGGAAATTCTTAATTATGTTGTTTTTCTCATTACTGGCATTTAATTCCCTCTTGTGGGAAGGGAAGAAAAACCTGTTTTCTTTCTTTATTTATTCTTCTTCGTCATTTTCTCCAAAAATGAGGTTACAGCTCCATTTCTGACTTCAATTTGTATTAAACACAAGCCCCAGCATTTTGTCATCATTTTGCCTCTGACCTTTGCTTTCCCACTATGTTATTATCACTTCCTCCTAAAATTAGGACTCCCGGGGGAACCCCACAGCTGACAGGAAGCCCTCCAGATAGGAGGACTGTGTAAATGGGTTTCCAGGGACAGTTATTCTTCCTGTTTGAAATATGTGTTTTCCATGTATACTTTTTAAAATTTAACTTCCATATATTTGTTAGTTTGATTTAAATTAGTGTTTAGTTTTGGGCCAGCTTTAAATTTGCCCCATTTTTGGCTTGTAATTATCTTTTAGTTTATATTATTTCACTACTGTTTTGTTTTCAACCACTCACAAGCTGGGTTAGGAGAACTGGGTTCTAACCTTGCTCTGATGGGTGGGCAACCACTTTCCAAACTCATTTGGGGACACATTGTTACCTATGAGCGCAATGGTAATTCAGGATAACTAGAGTACTTCCCCCAAAGTTGTGACTTTATAAATGTTAATCTTTGGAAATGACAAGAAGTGTCTACATTTAAATAAGGAGAGTGTCCACTCTGTTGGTGGCCAGAGGGCTGGCCTCTCACTGGGAGGAATGTGGGGGAATAGCCCCATCCATGTACTGCCTGATGTTACACTGGCCCCAAGTCTGTCACCATGCTGTCCACTCTTCCAGGGGCTGAGAGATGCTGTGAATAGTGTCAGAAGGGATGCATTTTTGTGTAGGTTAAAAAAAAAAATAGCAAGACACCCTTCTGTCTGTCTCCTGGTTTTGCCCTCGAAGCAGAAAGGCTCCACATAGCACCTCCTCCCTTCCCCCCTGCACACCAGTCTCCTGCTACAGACAGTGTCAGAAACCCTGGGGGGAAATTCAGCCTGTGGGTTTCAGAGATTTGGAGTGTTTTTTGGGGGGGGAGAGGGCATCCATACACAAAACAACATTCAGTATCCCTGTGGTGACTGGGGGCGGGGAGGGGGTGAAGAGTGGAGAAGGCTGGAAGGGAAAACTTTGGCATCTTTCTCCGCCTCCCTCTTCTCAGCAGGGCTTCTCAGAGGTGTGGCTAAGATGGAGGCCACTTGGGAGCAGGGCGGACCAGACACAGAGCAGAGGAGGTTGCGGGAGAGGACATGCATGCGGAGATCTGGGCAGAGATGCGCAGTTTGCAAGCAAGTCCATCCACATTATCATCTCGGGATAGGCCAGTGGCTCTAGAGCCATTTTATAGTCATAGAGACTGGATTTCATTGGTTAAATAAATTTCCTAAGAGCACAGGGTTTTGACAGAAAGGCTAGAGCCACACCCAAATCCAAAACTTTGGTGTTGGAAGGCCCCCATGCCACAAAACCTTTCCTTCTCTTGGTTCTTTCTCCCCACCCCTCACCCAAGGATATTTTATTATTGATTTAAGAGAGAGAGGAATGGGGCAGGGAGGAGGGAGGGAAGGAGAGAGAGAGAGAGAGAGAGAGAGAGAGAGAGAGAGAGAGATCAATGTGAGAGAGAAACATGGATCAGTTGCCTCCCTGACCGGGGATTGAACCCACAACCTAGGTATTTGCCTGACAGGGAACTGAACCTGCAACTATTGGAGTAGTGAACAATGCTCCAGCTAACTGAACCACCCAACCAGGGCTCAAGTTCTACTTTTTAAAATTAATGTCATTGTTCTTCTATAGGACATCTGCATTTTAATTCCTTAAGGAAGCATTATACCTGAACATGAACGACTTAGTTAATTGGTTCCTATCTACCTGAGAGCAGCTTCCTACAGAAGCTTCTTAGCAGGCAGGGAAGGACAGGGCTGGAGAAGGCCAGGCACGGTGGCCATTGTAGGCCACCCAAGGGCCTGGACTCGTGGTGGCAATGGCATGGTGGTAAGGGTGTGGGAAGAGGTCCAGGGAAGGCCACCCAGGAGGCTGCTGGAGAAGAAAGCAGGAGGGCAGAAAGTCAATTTCCTCCTTTTTTACTGGGCCAGCAAAGGCCTGCCCAGGGCCCCTGTGGTTCCAGCAGTCATTTGGTACAGAAGAAAACAACGAATTCCTTGGAGTCATTTTGGAGGTTTGAAAGTTTGGAGCTTCTGCATTAGTGGCAGTTTAGGAACAGTTCAGCCAGAAGCGGGATGCGTGCCCTGCAGACCTCAAACTTTAGGACCTGTATTGCTTCCTAATGGGGTCACTGGTTATGGGTTCATGGAACTGAAGGGGGCTCCACGTTGGGAAAGCAACTTAGAGGCCCTGCAATGGAGACCCAGAGGGAGAGGGGCTGGCCCGAGGCCTCGCAGTGAGGTGGCCTCACCCAAAGCTGTGGCAATCAAACATGCCTGCAAACCCCAACAGGGGAAGTTGGTGAGGGGAGGTGGAAAACATTTTGTCAGGCATTAGATTATGACAAGTTCTCTCAGAAAGTTCTCTGTTCTTTCAGAAATTTAGAACATGATGACTGAAGGGAGCCTAGGATATATCCTAGGCTCCCTTCAGTGATTTGGTGGTGCTGCTGACATTTGAGTATTTCTGGTTTGCTTTTATACTTTGGGTCGTTAACAGCAGCAGCAGCAACAAATTCTTACATAAAACTTCTCTCTACACGCTGAAGCAGTTCCTTTCTCTAAAGAGAGTAATCAAAAAGAGAGAGGAATTTGCAGGTGTAGGCCTCTAATAATCCTCCCTTTGTGCGGCCAAACCAGGTAAGGGCTGCGCAGTTACGAGAAGGCCTCCACGTGTTCTCCCTCACTGGGTGAGCCACTGGGGCAGAATACTGTACCTGGCGTTAGGCCACCTTCCTCCGAAGAGGTCAGGACCCTCTACAATGGCTGATGAGCGGCCCCTCATAGCGAGGAGGGAGGACACTCACAGGTCTCCCCTCAGTCTACTTCAAGGCCAGGAAGCAGCCCCCTTGCCTCTGCAGCCCAGCTCCGGCCAGTGGCAGGGAGGCCACTCCAGACAAGAACACATCCTCTCACACAAGGGTCTGAGCGTGCTCCCTGACTTAGCTCCTGTGCTCAGGAATTTCACTTATGAGGTTTCTTTTCTCAACAGCATTTCTCTCCATTTAGTTCACAGAATGTGGGTGGGTGTCTCTTTCTGGTTCCTAGGGAGCCCCACTGGGCCTAGGCCTCCCCTTTCCCAGAGCAGGATCCCACCTCCTGCACCCGCTTTCATGGGCCTCTGGGACAAGAGGATGAGCCCCTAGTGCGGTCTGCCAGCTCTGTTAGTCTGCTTAGTGCCGTGGATGTTCACTGAGAATTAACTGTGAGCTAGGCCTGGGGCATGTGGCAATGGAAATGTCTGCTATCTGACCTTGTGGAGCCTATAGACCAGAGAAGGAGATGGCCTTGGAGACGGGAAGAGATGGGGCTGCGAGGGACCTCAGGAGCCGATCTGTGGAAAGAGGGGGAATGATGCAGGTACTGTGTCTCCCCAAACTGAGGTAACTCCTGGTCTTGCTGAGGCCACAGACAGCTTTGGGAGTTATTACAGTGTCCCCAAATGAAGCATCCAGGAACATGCCTCTGTCCTTCCCACTCACCTGGCACCTGATGGGTGCTGTTTTGTGCCTGCTTGTCGCTTACCTGTGTCTGAGTTCTTGACTCAGCCTGATGACAAGTCTCGTGAGGGTAGCACTATTGAATCCCATCTGCTGTCCCCAGCACTCACTCAACCCAGGGCAAGGGTGGAAGCAGGTGCTCTACAGGGACTTGGCAAACACACTCATGTTGTGGAGAGTCAAGCAGCTGGAGGCGGGGGTAGAGCTCAAGGTCGTGACTGGTTTCTGGCAACCAGTATTAACTGTACACTGTGATAAGGAAGCATCATTTGAGCAAAAGGAATTGCAACCTGGGAGGCGTAGATTTGATAGCAACCCAAATTGTGCTCCGCTCCGGAGAGAAGGGAGAAAGCTGAAGCTTGTAAGGGCAAAATCCACAAGTTGGAAACAAGGGGAGCAAGTTCCAGGATGTAATTCTATGGCAAGCACCGAAGTTCAAAAGTGCCAACCAACTCTGGGGGCAAAGATGCACAAGTCTGACTTTCCTGTGACCTCCAGACTCCATTTAGGGACCCCTGATGCTAGAGACTCCGTTTTAGCTCACACTTCCCTTGGTCCACCTGTCCCCACTGTGTTGCTCTTGACAACTGATTTGCTCCCAAACTTAAGGCTAAGAGCTTAATGATGTGCTGCTCACAGCGTGCAGATGACACAGCAGTGGGCAGGGAGGGGACCGTGGACCGTGTCTTCTCAGAGAAAGGAAAGAGACGGGCAGGGAGATCTGGGTTTGGGCCTCGGGCCCTCTGTTAACCTGTGCAAAAAAAAAAAAAAAAAAGGCTAACGTTTGAGTTTGGCTTTGTGGCCTCTAAGGGGTTTGCCATCCATGTTCTCATTTGACCCTCTCACAGTAGGGCAGGCGTTCTTATCATTTCTATTTTACAGATGAGAAACTTGAGGTTCAGAGAATGTAAATAACCTACTACTAGAGATCACATAACTGTTACGAGGTAGAGCTGAGCCTGACTTTGGCCACCATTCTTCACTGTGATACATGGACAGTGGCATAGAGTGTTTCAGAGTCCTTTCACGTCCACTGACTGCCTATTCTCTCTGGGAGGAGGTATACATGCAAAATGGTGTACACATGAACACTGAGGGCCTGGCTTTCATGAGCTCGCTGTGGCCAATGAAGCAGTGAGTCTGCAGTCGTCACTTGGATCCAACCGCTAACTGGAGGTCACTTATGGGTGAGAAAAACAGGTTATGAGGTTTGTATGAGAACCATTTACAAGAATGTCTACAAGTTATAATAACAACATATTACAATGACTGACAGCACTTGCAAGAATTGCATGTGCTTCTGCATCTGACAGAATCTGCATATGTCTTCAGAAAACTTTGTTATAAACAAATTTATTCTTTCATGTCTAATTTCAGATGCTTCCCATGGTGCATCTGGGAATAGGAAGGTTGATTACAGTGTTCACAAGAAAATGAATATTCTATTAATAATTATTAAAATCTCCTAGATTTATACTAAGCTGAATATATCTAATTACAATAAAATAAGGTGAACACATGCCGTTTTCAGCTTCATTATGAGAGACGGTATAGGGGTGAGTCTTAGGCTGAGCTTGGAAAGGAACAGTGGTAGTTTTGCCAATGGGAAGGGAGGTTGCACAAGACAAGAATGGGTGGTCCAGGGAGATGATCCAGGGGAAAATGCTTGGCCCCTAGTAGTTGGGCAGTGAATGCAGAGAGACCGGGGTGCATCCCTCACTGTCTGCTCTGCAGGCTACACCTCAGGGTGTTTCCTGCGAAATTCCAGAAGAAAACCACTGTGGTCAGCTTGGGGAAATATGTGGTTCATATTGGAATACTGAACATACCACATTACTGGAAAGATGCACACTAGATGACCAGCATAATGAAACTGATGTTTCCAAATGTCGGCAATGATAGGAAATTCAGTTCCAGTGATGAGTTGCTTATTGAATGAATGTCAGTGCAAATAATAACGAATGCATTCTAACCATGACGGCCACAGAAAGGACAAAGGAACAGTGTCCTGACTCCTATGAAACAGCTCACTGCAATCTGTGAACTGTAGAACCTAGAATGGGAGGACTCTGATATTCTTGCCCTATGATTACCCAAGACCAAGAACCCTGGGAGACCTGAGTCCACAGAGGCTGAGCATCAATGTGTGCCCCCTTACCCACGTGGGGTCATGGCAGGGTGAGGATGATGTAACTCCTGGATGGGACACTGCCTCCTGGCTGGAGGTGGGATGCACACAGCTGCAATCTGACAGGAGATCCTTGTCACTGGTCAACACATCAAACAAGGTAAGTCCTTGGAGTCTGAGCAGCAACCAGACACTGGTGTATGCTTTGGCAGGGGTTGGGAAGACATTAGAATGGGGGGTTGAACAAACATGGCTTTATACCTCAAGTCACTCACCGAGTGACTTTGGATAGGTAGCTTCATTTCTTAGAGCCTCAGTTTCTTCATTTCCATTGTAAAATAAAATAGGAGTGGTGTATGACTTTCCTGATAGTCTGTTAAGTGCAGTAAATTAGATAATGTATGTAGAGTGCCCACTGCTGTGTCTGACATACGGGGACTTAGGACAGAGCAAAGCAGCACCCTGGCCTCTAAAGCCTCATGGGAGTGGCTAAGCAGGGTGCCCAGGAAATGTCCTCTGACTTAAAGGTAGGTCTGGACCCTAGACTTCTGGAAACCCCCAAAACTTCCTCTTAGAGGTATGGGGATATGTGGGGTGGGGGACACAGTCTAGTTCCCTGGTTGTGTCAAAGTGCAAAGCCTCCATTCCTACTCTTTCTGCCCTAGATTCTCTGAAAGGCAGTACTGAACTGTGGGGTGGCACTGGCCACATGTCAGGAGAATTGAGATTGGATCTGCCACTCCCTGACTGTGTGACCTTGGACAAGTACTGTAACCACAGGAGGCCCGAATTTCTTCATTTGCAAATTTACGGCCAGGTTAACTGCTCTGTTTGTCACAGGCTCAAGTCCAACCTCCTTAGCCTGGTATTCAAGCGCCTTCCATCGTATTCCTTGGCCTCATCTCCCATAACATGTCCACATGGCCCTGTCAAGCCAAACCTTTCTTAGCATTTCCTTCATACCCACACAGAACCTTGTCCAAGTCTTCGTGTATCAAACGTGTACACCATCGTATCCCCTGCAGCATCTAGTACAGGGTCTTGCATAAAGCAGGTGCTTATTTTATCAATTAGAATTAAGTTTGGTTACATATGACAGAGAAACAGAAAATAATAGTTTAAACAGAAATTATTTCTCTCTTATGACAAAGAGGTCCAACAGAAGATAGCTCAGGGCTGGGATGGTGCCTCCAGGTGTCAGGGACACACACAGCTTCTGTCTTGCTGCTGCACCCTTCTTAGCACATCCCCTCATGGTCCACTATGACTGAGAAGTTTCCGACATCTTATTCAGTCAAAAGAAAGTACAGGAGAAAGTGTGCAAATGTACCCTGTTCCTGCAGAGAGGCTACCTGGATGCTATACATAACTCTTCTGCTCATATCTTACTGGCTAAAAGATAGTCATTAGTCACATAGTCATTCTAGCTGCAAGGAAGGCTGGAGCATATAGCTTTTAACTGATCTATTTCTAACAAAGGGAAGGGAAGGGGGAGAATGAATACTGACATACCCATATAGTTGCCTCTGCCACAGTCATTAAAAGAATAGTAATTATAACAATTTACAATGAAGTTGAAAGCCCCATATAATGTATGAAATTATTATAAAACACTTATGTATTTAAAAAATATATGGGTGTCCCAATCTCTAGGGTGGAAACACCCTAATTCTTTCTCACCTCTGGTGAGGATGTGATGACATGTTTTTCACAGACTGATAACTCAGACCTGTAAGTAAAGATAAATTATCAGTCCTTCCCCTTACCACATTTTACCAATGAGGAAACCAAACTTCAGAATTGTTCAGTGATTTGTCTGTGGTCAGATAGCTGATTATTGAAGGAGCCAGGACTAGCACTTGAGTTTTTGGGACTCCTTCAAGGCTTTCTCCTCCTCCTTGATGAGTGGCTCATTCAGGTTCCGAAGGCCTTGAGCTCTGTGGGTCTTCCAATCCTGGCTGAGGACCCTGCTCATCCAGGACACTGGGAGGAAAATCTGGCTCAGTGGGTTGTCAGCTGCATTCCTCCTAGCACACAGTTCAAAAAGCTTTCAGTCTGGAAAGGAAAACTTCAACAATAGAGGAGCATGTTGTTTAAATAATAAAGCCTTTTTGCAAAAAGCAAATAACCACCCCTTTTCCTTTTGCACCTAGAATGCATAGGACCCTCAGTTAAGCACCAAAAGGAGATACAGAAAAGCACAAGAAATGATTGTTGCCCTTAAGGACTTGGATGTACAGATTTACTCTTCTCATTCATTCACTCAAAAATTACTTCTCAGGCATCTACTAAAGGCAGAACTGGGCCCAGGACTGGGAATACAACAGTCAAGGGTGCAGATGTAGGTCCTGCTCTGAAATTGCTTATAGTCTAGTGGGGGCCACAGGCCAGTAAACTGGCAACTGCAAAATGGAATTAAAAGTGCAGTGATGGGATCTGGCCAGGTGGTTCTGTTGGTTGGAGCATCATCCGGTACACCAAAGGGTTTTGAGTTTGATCCCCTGTCAGGGCACATACCTAGGTTGCGGGTTTGATCCCTGGTCTGGGTGCACATGGGAGGCAACTGATCAATGTTTCTCTCCCACATTGGTGCTTCTTTCTCTCCCTTCCTCTCTCTCTAAAAATCAATAAAGCATATCTTCAGGTGAGGATTAAAAAAAAGTACAGAGATGAGGAGGGAACAAGGTACTCTGAGTTTGTCACCTAGACTGAGGAATGGGGGGAATGAATGCTTAGTGAATGAAATACTATTGGAGACCTGAAGACTGAGTATGTGTGGGCCAAGCGAGTGATGTGTGAGGGCCATGGTGGGTGGGAAGGAAGAATATTCCAGATAGACTGTCCAAGAGAGTGTGTGTTTGTGAGGAGCTGAGAGGTTTTTTGTTTGTTTGGTTGGTTGGTTGGTTTTTGGTTTTTTTTTTTAATGACTAGTGATAAATGCCTCAGTGATAGTGGTGGAATAAGGGTGTGAAGGGACAATGAGAAATGAGACTGGAAAGGTGGGCAGAGACTAGTAAATGAAGGACTTCAAAAGGCCTGTTGGAGAGTTTATCTTTTCTCTTGAAGCCAGTATGATAAAGGGATTGAGGCAGATTCGTACTTTAGAAAGACTCCTCTGGATGGGGGGGCAGGTCTAGATGCAGAGACCACTTGGGAGGCCATTGTAGTGATGGTGGCCCAAACCACAAAATAACCCTGAAAGGTGAGGAGGAATTGATGGATTTGAGATATCTTTGAGAGTTATAACCAACAGGTGTTGGTGACTAACTGGAAGAAATGAGAAAGATGGAGAATACCAATATTCATGAAGAAAAAAATGAAAACAACAAAGATACTAACAAATAAAGCCAAAGAATAAGAGCTATTCAGAAAGAAAATATAAAGAACAAATTACAGGGAATCAACAGTAGAGTGGATGAAGCTGAGAATCAAATCAACAATTTGGAATATAAGGGAGTAAAAAACAAAAAACAAAACAAACAAAAAGACCTTGTGATTTGAGAAAGGGATAATTGCTGTGGGCTAGAAAAATTTTGGAGGGCTTCCTGGAAGAGTTGGGATTGGAGCTGGGCCTTGTATATGCATAGAGTTTTGGTGAATGGAGAGGACATTCTAGGCTAAATAATGACAGAAGTAACCGTCTTGAGGCGGAACAGTGTGGTTTGTGTCACAGATGTTTTGGACATGGTTTTCTTTGGAGAACCACAAAAAAACTTGTTCTCTGGGGAGGTACCACTAAAATTCTTGCTGAAGGGAAGGACTGGGAAGATGAATCTCATTGCTCTGGTACAGGGTTCTTTGTATTGACATAAGAAATGGCCAAACATATGGAGAATTTTTATGAGTTTATTTGAACCAAACGATGACAGTTGCCAGGAAGCAAAATCTCAGTAGATTGAGAAAATGCTCCACAGAATGGCAGTTTTACACCTTATTTTATACATTATAATCAAAAGAAGAGGAATAAGGGGTTATAGGAAATTCATTGGTTATAGGTTAGGGAGGTGGGAGAAAGCAAAGCAGAGAAGTCTCTGGGACTGGATAAAAAGTAAAACTAATAGACACATAACTTCTTTTACATTATGGGTATAAGATGGCTAAGAGTTAACAATGAACAATGAGATTTGTGGTCTCTGCTCCAGTGCTCTGATTGTGCCCTGAGGGGTCTTGAAAAAGGAAATCACTGGGACATTCTGGATGTATGTTATCCTAGAGGAAAAAAGACAACAGACGGACAGGCTCAGTCAAGGTAAAGACTGACTTTTGTCAGGGAAGATACCAGCTTAAGGCTTGACTACCTACCATGACTCACCTTTAGTTAGGAGTTTTGAGACCACCCTATGTAGTTACTCTAGGTCTCTGAGTTTGTAAGACTTGCCATGTCTGCCTCCCCTGAGCTTGTCAGGTTTATTATGTGGCCCCTTTTTTGTGCACATTTTTGTACCCCAGGGCCACTTGTATAGGAACCTCAATGGGTCTGTGGACCACTAGACAGCCCAGCATGACCAAAATCCTACAGATCCCAGCTTCTACTAAAAGAAAGACAAAAAGTTCTTTTGCCCTAAGAGGCATGTGTTTATACTTGTGGATTTTCTGCAGAGACTGGGTCCCTGAGAGCTGCTGCCCCAGGGTGTTGCTTCATTATTCTAGGCCCCTGCAAGGCCCTGCCTGGCAGCATTATGAATGGGGCCATCAAGGGGGCTGCTTGAACCCACAGCTGTGGGAGACATAGTTGCATAAGTGATTGCCTGGAGCAGCCCCTTTGGTCCTATGGGCGGGGGGGTTGAGGGGAGACTCTTGCCAGGCACCATGCCCTGCTGGAGCACCCTGCCCCATACTTCTGGGTACCGGCCCTGGCCTGCAAGCTGATGGCACTCTGGTCCCACCCTCTCTGGCTCAAAATCTGCTGGTGTCTCCTGCTTTAGCCCAGCCCCCAAGCTCCGACATTGGCTCTTATCCGAGGACAACTGCAATCTTTCCAAGGACCTCTTTCTAGGGACGCTGGCCCCTGACAGTGACCTCTAAGTTAAGTAATTATAACCTCAAATTGACTAGCAGCACCACTCGAGGACCCATAGTGACCCAGTGCTGTGCTGGCCCTTTATTACATCATCTGTAGCTCTCACAGCCCTCTTGCAAATCATGTCAACCATTTTATGGAAGAAGAAACTGAAGGAGACTAAATGACTGTCCAAGACCACTCACCCTGTCTGCTCACTGTCCTACACATCCTATAGGTGAGTCAGGGAAGTCCAGGAGATGACTGGGGCAAGCGTGCTTGGTGCTTTGCAGATGTTTCATTTTATGCTCACCATGATCTTATCCAGAAAAGTTCTACTATTCCCTCTTTACCAATAAGAAAACTGAGACTCAGAGAGGTCAAGCACTTATTCCAAGGTCACACAGCTAGTAAGTGTCAGAGGCTAAACCTGAGTGTGCCTGACACCAAAGCCTCTTTTCTCCACCTCTCCAGATACCTAAGCCAGGTACCTGAATCTGAGTTCCAGTGCCCAAGTAGGAAAGCACAGTGATTCAGAAAAATAATGAGATTGTGTACTGCCATTTCAACCCACTGTTGTGTGATCCTTTTGAGGTTTTTACAGAGGGGAAAACAGGGCCAGAGATGAGCAAGGGTTTCACATGCCCCATGTTACCACTGTATTTTCTCAATCCCCTCTGCCTATCCATGCCACATGGACATGGCTCCTGCGGGCTTGGGTCCATGGCCACAGCTTAGGTGGTACCTACACTCTGCTCCCTCCCACACCCAGCCGCCTGTCCCACGGCCGAGACTACTCAGCTGTGATTCAGGTTGAATGA
This sequence comes from Anoura caudifer, assembly GCA_004027475.1. Lineage (NCBI taxonomy): Eukaryota > Metazoa > Chordata > Mammalia > Chiroptera > Phyllostomidae > Anoura > Anoura caudifer. Next base: position 24,876 of record PVKU01008011.1, read on the forward strand.
GTCATTAAGTGAAAAACAAGGAAGGTCTGTTCCCTTTCTGGATAATAAGAACTCACCCACCTTTTGACTTTTTGTTCTAATGACAATATGCAATGATTCAGAATTATCACACTCAAAAAGACTACTTTGTATTTTTCTTGAAAATGAAAAGACATTGTGTGAATAAATGAGCTGAAAATGGCTCATTGAAAATGTAGGGAGGGGAGGATGACCCCAGGGGACATCGATGCAGAGTGGAGGCTGAATGAATGTGTAAGAACTGGAGGAAACAGCAATTCCATTGGCAGAAAGGAGAGCAAAGTGGAAGCAGATATAGGGCCAAGCAGCAAAGCCCCTCAATGGCAAAACCTGAAGCAATCACCAATTTCCAAGCCTACTTGACTTAAAGCCAAGCACATTCACAGGTGGCTGGAGATGGGGAGGAAAGGCATTTTCAAAAGAGCCATCATATTTGGGGTGTGGAGCTACAGACCTTTCTGGGTCTAATACCAGAGAGCCTCTCCATGCCAAGCAGACTCGAGAGAGGCAAATGAAGGATTTGGAGAAGGACAGAGTGTCTTGCAGCAACTCAACAGAATGTTCCTCCCAGGATGAATGAGCTGAGAGGATCTAATTTACCACAGCCTGCCCTTCAAACATGGGGTAACAGCCCCTTTGCCCAGTAGCTGCTGCTCATAGCTTGTCTCTGGCATTGCCCAGGGCCTCTGGTTCTTGGTGGTAGGAAAGGAAGACAAAATTAAGAAGTCAGAAGAGTTGGTTGTTTCTCCAACTTAGTGCTAGGTGGTCCGGGGTAAAACTCTCAATCTCTCTCAGATTGTTTCCTCTGAGGAAACAGGAGCTACCACATACCTTAGAGGATGGTGGTTGGGAGGATGAATTGATTGATGTAAAGCATGAAATGAGAACTGCTCTGTTAACTGTAAAATGCTATACAAGTAGCAGTTATCATTGTGTTTACAGACATAGGAGAATTAATGTATTCTGACAGATTTGATGTCAACCTAGGAATTTGGGGCAATGGGAAATTCCATTCCATTTCCTAGCCTCTGACAAACATGATGAAATTGGAAATGCATTCATTGGGGGTAAAGTTTCTGCAGAGCTTCCTTTCCTTTGCAATGAATTCCAGGCTTCCCATGGTGCTGTAGGGAGTGACCGGGGAAAGCCAACCTCCACTGCGGTTGCTGTGAAACCCCAGTTTGGGCTGTGCTCTGTGAGCATCTCCACTTCAGTCACTTGCACCATCACAAAGGGCGGAAAGACTCTTGATAGAGTCTTTCTCTACCAAGAAAGTGGTTTCTCGTTTCACAACATTAAGTTTGATAAAGTTATCATTTTGGAATAGAAGAAGTCCACATAGGGATGGCTAATGGGAGATGTTTTAGAGCTAGGAGGGAATTAGAAGACCATGTAGTTCCACGCTGACACTGTTTTTTCCAAGGTCTCACACTAGAATCAGCAGGTTGAGATCAACCCCTAGGTATCTGACTCTTATTCCTGTGCTCCTCCCCTCACCCAGGGTCAAAAACTTAGATGTCTTCAGGTCCAGGCAGGTAATAAGACGGAGGACACTGGCGAGTGACATGACAGGAAGTGGGAGGATGTACAGTTCAGTTTTCCTTATGTTTATCTTGTTTGAGGTTTGCTGAGCGACATGAGTCTGTAAACTTATGCCTTTCACCAAATTAGGGAAATCTTCAGCCACCATTTTTTAAAATATTTTTTCTATGTCAATCTTTCTTCTCTCCCTTATGAACTACAATGATGCTAATGTTAGACCATTTGATATTGTTCCACAGATTCCTGGGTCTCTATTCAGTTTTTCCCAAACATTTTTCTCTGTGTTCTTCAGACTGTATAATTTCTATTGGCTGTTGAGACCATCCACTGATTTCTAAATTTCTGATGCTGTCATTCTCAGTTCTAAAATTTCCATTAGTTTTTTTTAAAAATTAGTTTATTATTTCTCCACTGAGAACTCCTATCTTTCCATTTATTTCAAGAGTGTTCACTTTACATTATAAAGGATGGTTATAATAGCTGCTTTGCAATCTTTTTTCTAGTGATTCCAACATTGTCTTGTCTTATCCCTTGAGAATTAGTTAGATTGCCTTGGCTCTTATCATGCTGGATAATTTTATATTGTATCCTGGGCATTTTTATTTTATTTTTTTAATATATAATTTCTTGATTACACTATTACAGTTGTCCCATTTTTTTCTTCCCTTTATTCCCCTCTACCCTGCACCCCACACTCCCACCATCATTCCCCCACCTTAGTTCATGTCCATGGATCATACATATGAGTTCTTTGACTTCTCCATTTACCATACTATTCTTAACCTTCCCCTGTCTATTTTGTACCTACCATTTATGTTTCTTACTCCCTATACCCTTTCCCCTATTCTCCCTCCCTCTCCCCACTGATAACCCTCCATGTGATCTCTGTTTCTGTGAATCTTTCTGTTTTAGTTGTTTGCTTAGTTTGTTTTTGTTTTTTTTTCTTGGTTCAGTTGTTGATAGTTGTGAGTTTGTTGTCATTTTACTGTTCATACTTTTGATCTTCTTTTTCTTAGATAAGTCCCTTTAACATTTCATATAATAAGGGCTTGGTAATGATGAACTCCTTTAACTTGACCTTATCTGGGAAGCACTTTATTTGCCTTTTCATTCTAAATGATAGCTTTGTTAGATAGAATCATCTTGGATGTAGGTCCTTGCCTTTCATGACTTGGAATACTTCTTTCCAGCCCCTTCTTGCCTGCAAGGTTTCTTTTGAGAAATCTGCTGATAGTCTTATTGGAACTCCTTTGTAGGTAAACTGTGTCCTTTTCTCTTGCTGCTTTTAAGATTCTCTCCTTATCTTTAATCTTGGGTAATGTATTTATGATGTGCCTTGGTGTGTGCTTCCTTGGGTCCAACTTCTTCGAGACTGTCTGAACTTCCTGGACTTCCTGGAAGTCTGTTTCCTTTGCCAGATTGGGGAAGTTCTCCTTTATTATATTTTCAAATAAGTTTTTGATTTCTTGCTCTTCCTCTTCTCCTTCTGGCACCCCAATGATTCAGATGTTGGAACATTTAAAGTTGTCCCAGAGGTTCCTAACCCTCTCCTCATTTTTTTTTTTTTTTTTTGAATTCTTGTTTCTTCATTCTGTTCTGGTTGAATGTTTCTTTCTTCCTTCTGGTCCAAAGTGTTGATTTGAGTCCCGATTTCCTTCCCATCACTATAGGTTCCTTGTACATTTTCCTTTATTTCACTTTGCATAGCCTTCACTTCTTCCTCTATTTTGTGACCATTGACATTTCTGTGAGCATCCTGATTACCAGTGTTTTGAACTCTGCATCTGATAGCTTGGCTATCTCTTCAACACTTAGTTCTACTTTTGGAGCTTTGATCTGTTCTTTCATTTGGGCCATATTTTGTTGTCTCAGTGCAACTGTTACATAGTAAGGGGCAGAGCCTCAGTTACCTACCAGGGTGGGGCAACCCAGGTCACTGCATTGTGGCTCTGTATATGGGGTTGGGGTCCAAGAGGGAACAATGCTGTTTGCTCAGCTCTTGGTGGCTTTTAGTCACTTTCCCCGTTACCCACAATCAAATTGGGCCTTTCTGGTGCTGATTCCCTGGTGGGTAGTTTTGTATATGTTCTAGGACCCTGTGGATCTCTCCAACAAACTCTCCTGTGAGGCTGGGAGTTTCTCTTGTCTCAGCAACCTCCACAGATTTTTTCAGTCAGAGGTTTTGAGGCTTTATTTCCCTGCACTGGAACCCTGGGTTGTGTGGTCTGTCTCACCCCCCAGTTGTTCTTCCTGGCTTATCCACACACAAATGTGGGACCATCCAGTTTGTCAGCCACCACCTCACCTGCCCAAGTCCTCCAGCCACTGCCTTGCCACAGTCCTCTCCACCCCACTGCCTGTCTATGCCCCTCCTACTGGTCTGGATGAATGTTTCTTCTTTAACTCTTTGGTTGTCAGACTTCCATACAGTTTGATTTTCTGGTAGTTCTGGTTGTCTTTTGTTTTTAAATTTGTTGTTGTCCTTCTTTTGGTTGTGTGAGTAGGCAAAGTGTATCTACTGATGCCTCCATCTTGGTTGGAAGTGTATCCTGGGCATTTTTAAAGGCATGCGAGGAGACTTTGAGTCCTGTGAAAGTCAGAGCATGTTAATATTTTGCTTTGCTTTGTTTCAACACACAAGCAAACTAGTTCAGTTCAGACTGCAAGTTCTGCCTCACTTCCGTAGGCAGTGATTCCCCTGTCAGTGCAGGTTTCAAAGGCTTTGCTGTGCTATTTGCATGTGTTCTGCACATGCAGAGTGTAGAGGTCAGCCCAGGACATACGTTGGTTCATATATGGAACCCCTTTCTCCCACTCTTTCCTCTGCAGATCCCTTCACATTATTCAGCTCCCTGGACCCCCTTTCCCCATCTCCTAGCTAGGAAGATGGTGATCTCTCTCAGAGTTTTAGTCATTGATGATGTTGCAAATTTTCATGACACTGAGTGGGCCCTCAGGGCAAAGTGGCAGGAGAAAAGAGAAAACATGGCTCCTTCATAATCTTCACATAGCAGTAACCCTTTTCTAGGTTCCTGTATCCAGTGGCAAAGTTTCTCTCAGGCATTTTAGGTGCCCAAGCTGCTACAGTGGTGGTGGCAGTGCTGTCTCAGCTGCATCTGGCCATGAGGCAGAGCTGACAGAAAAATAAATGGTGAAAAAGAACAAGGACTTCTCCCAACTCTCTGGCCTTCCAGGGCCCCATTTCCAGGTCATCTGGCCAGAAAGCTCGGCTGCTTCTTGCAGTTGTTGTATCTATGACTACAGTGCAGTTTCCTGATTCAGCTCACCCTCGGATCAAAGCCAGGAGAAAAACTCCAGGAAAGTCACTGCCATCACGTTGGTCATTCAAAGGATTGATTTCTCTTCCCAATTCACCTGCTTTTATTTTTCAGAGTTCTTAATTAATTGTTTTTTTTTTTTTTGTATTTTGTTCTGAGTGTTTAGTTGTAATCAGTGGGACAGAGAGCACAGTGTGCTTCCTCATTTGGTTGGAGCTGGAAGTCTAGCATCACACTTGCCATCCATATCTTTTGGCTGCAGCTACCTTAGGTTTTATTGGCAGAGGCCCACTGATAGAACCTGCATTTTGAAATCCTATATCTCCTGGTCTGGTGATGTCAGGTTCCAGGAGTCTTTGGATCCAAGTTTTCTGCCTTATTTTGGGTAGATATTGATATAGATCTTCACTCAACCAAGATGTATTGGATACCCCCTATTCTGGGGTTACAAAAATGGCTAAAACATGGTACCTGCCCTAAGAGAACTCACAGTCCAGTGAAATAACAAGATGTTGGACTAGAAATTTAGAATCTAAGCTTGAAATCTTTCTCAACACCTCTTGTGTGCCCAGAATCACAACATGTTATAAGAGAGCATTTCCCAGCCCAATTCTGGCATTTTAACTTTGTAGAAAACATTTTTTTTGGCATTTCTTTTTTTTTTTTATCCTCACTGGAGGATATGCCTTTTAAAAAAATTTATTTTAGAGCAAGAGTAAGGGAGAGAAAGAGGGAGAGAAACATCAATGTTAGAAACATCCATTGGTTGCCTCTCGTATGTGCCCCAACTGGGAATTGAACCTGCAACATTTTGGTGTATGGGACAACACTCCAACCAACTAAGACACTTGGTCAGGGTTCTAGAAACATTTTTTATTGTCTCCTCTGAGGGGAACCAACAGCAAAACACTTCTACAAAATATATAAAGTGCTACTTTCAGTTTTGTACACTCTACAAAATGCAAAATTAGTCCATATAACAATCTCCTCACCTATTAAACATAGTTTTTGGAAACACAGTCTGGTTTGGAGCTCCAGAACTCAAAAGGGAAATGAAGTCATGGAGAGTGGCAAGAATGGAAGTGATTTTTTTTTTAAAGTAAGAATAAAAGCCCTGAGTTGGTTGGAGTGTTGTCTCATACACCAAAGGGTTGTGGGTTCGATCCCTGGTCAGGGTGCATACAGGAGGCAACTGATCAATGTTTCTCTCTCACATTAATGTTCTCTTTCTCTTTGCCTCTCTCTCTTTCTCTGCCCCCCTACCCTCCACCTACCTTCCCCTCTCTCTAAAATCAATACAAACATATTCTTGGGTGAGAACCTAAAAAAAAAAGTAGAGTAGGAGAAGCTGAGGCCACCTGCCGAGGAGATAATCCTTCATAAGGAGGACAAACGATCTTCTCCAGCCTACCCTTGCTGCCTTTTCTGTTTGAAAGCACTTACCTTCTCTTTCTACATGAAGTAATGCTAGAGTGTTGAACCTGGGGAAAAAAGGTAAAAAGAGGGAAGAAGGACAGGGGCCAGTCATTTAGCTAGCACAGGTAGATGCCATGAGTCAGCAAGGGTGTTCTGGGTGACTCAGCATCCTCATGCCAATCCAGCAAGCCTGTGTGATAAGCTCTGTGATTCCTGGATGGTAGACAAGGAGACTGAGACTCAAGGGTGACATGATTTTCTCAAGGGCTTAACAAGCTAAATGTAGACTAGAACCCAGACCTCCTGAGTATGGGTTTTGTTTTTTCCACTGCATCTGACTCTAAGACTTTGGAATCTAAATATGTTCCCTTCTCATACCACTAGAGCCACATCGATTTTCCAAGTGACAACTGGGTCATTTTGGAAAGAGACCCCACCAGGGATAGTGGGATCTGGGGGCTCACAGGAGAGGAAGAAGTGCACCGGGAAGCCAGATTAGGGTTCTCTAGGTCTGTATCCCCTTGGAGTACAATTCGAGCAAATAATCAAAATTTTCACAGCTGCAGGCTTTTCTGAACATCGATTCCCACAGTGAATTCCACCTTCCACCCAACTGGTTTACTTATTTCTACACAAACATGCCCAGACTTTTCCACCTTCCCAGCTTTTTCTTGCCCCATGTCAGCAGCCCCCTTCTCAGTTATCATCACTGATGGGAGATCACCCGTCCTTCAAAGATGGACTCAAGTTCAGTCCCCTGGGCTATAGGCAGTTCCTCCTTCCTCTGCAATCACACCTTTGATTGTCTGGACTCCTTGTGCCACATAGCATCCTGATTGCTAATTGTCTTTACATGTTTGTAATGGCTTTCACATGCTGGCATGACAGAAGCACTGTGCCATACTTTTCTCTCAAAATAGACACAGAATATTCTATTGCACAATCTATTGAAGCTTTATAATTTCATATAAATGTAACTTTGTCATTAAGAATGTTTTATTGTGATCCAAGATGGCGGCAGAGTAGGTGGATGTCACACTCACCTTCCCCAGGACCAAACTGGAATTACAACTGAAATATACAGCAATCAACTGAAGAACCAACTGAAGACTAGCTGAATGTGTTTATTATTTCCAGCAGATTTACAAGGAAGAAAAAAAAAAGAGATGGAGCATTTTCTTTTTAAAGATATTTGTCCTTCCTGTGCACATTATACAACTTTTAATTATTTTCAATGTGAAGAAGATTGTCCCTCTGAACCCTTTAAAATGATTCAAATGTTGAAATGATTCACCAGTTCAAAAGAAACTGTTATGACCCTTCCAAAAATATTTTTTAATAGAGGAAAAAGAAAAAAGAAAGAAAACCCAAATATTGGCCCTCTTGAAGGAAGAGTAAACTGTCTGCCCTTATACTTTTTCCATATTCTAAAAAAATTGAGAATGCACCACAAAATGGGGGAGTTTGTTTTTGTGCCCTTGGTAGCAAGTAATAACATGGAAGAAAGTTCTAGGAAATAACCAAACTTCAGAGGGAAATCCTGCCAAGTTTCAAGGGACAAAAGTGAAGTCTGTGCTTTTGACTGAAACACATTATTGATGCTTCCCTAAGATACCAATTTCATCTCTGTCTGAATTCTGTTCCCTCTGCCAATTGTTTGTTGGGCAGGAGCAGTCACAGGACTGTGGCAGGCACCACTCACTCACCGGAGCATTCCTCCTGCAAAGGAATGACTTATGGGTTTAATGTTTGCCAGGGGGATCCCCCACAGGAGGGTAGGCCTTCCTTGTTTGACTTTATATTTCAGCACCTCTCACTGAATGACTCCAGCTGATCAGAATGCTTCCGTCCCAGCTTCTCGTAGGGCTTCAGATTTTACCTCCACCTCTGTCTTCAACATTTATTCCCTGCTTTACCCACTGTATCAGTTTCCTTCTGCTGTATGACAAAGTGCCACAAATTTAGTGGCTTAAAACAACATAAATTTATCACCTTATGTGAATCTGGAGACAAGGTATGGGTTAGCTGGGTTCTCTGCTTAGGGTCTCAGAAGATCAAAAGCCAGGTGTTGACCACTGCTGCAATCTCACCTGAGCCCTGGGATTCCTTCCAAGCTCACTGCTTATTGCCAGAATTCAGTTCCAGCTCCTAAAGGCCACCTGCCATGTGGCCCTCTCCACAACATGGCAGATTGTTTCTTCAAAGCCATGAGCATCTCTGTTGCTTAGAATCACTATGACTTCTGGGAAAGCCTGGAACATTTAAAAAAATTTTTTTTCAAAATGTTTTTTTCAATAACAGTTCACAGTCAACATTATGTTGAAGGCCTTGAACCTTTTAAAGCAAGGGTGTCAAACTCATTTTCACCAGGGGCCACATCAGCCTTGTGGTTGCCTTCAAAGTGCCGAAAGTAATTTTGAGACTATAAATGTAACTACTCCTTAACTAGGGGCAAGGAGCTCAGTGCTGCCACCAGGTGGAAACAAGGTGCGGGGCTGGATAAAACAGGGTAGAGGGCAAGATTTGGCCCATGGGCCTTGTGTTTGCCCCCTGTGTTCTAAAGGGTTCACCTGGTTAGTTCAGACCCACCCAAGATAATTTCCCTTTTAATTAATTGAAAGCCAACTGATTAGGGACTTTGATTAAATCTACAAAATCCCTCCTGCCACATAAGGTAATAATCACAGCTGTGAAATTATATCATATTCACAAGTCCTGCTCACTCTTAAGGGGGGAGGATTTTACAGGCATGTGCACCAGGAAGCTGGAACCTTGGGGTCCATCTTAGAGTTCTGCCTACCACCTTGACCCTGCTCATGTCCTAAGTCAATGGGGCTCAGTCTTTCATTTAACATTTTGGCAGAATAGGTCCGAGATGACTCTCTCCATCATTCCTAAGTCCTTCTCTTCATGTGGCTTTCTGGCTTTCCTCTCTGGCTCCCCACCCAGCTCCTCTCTCATAGCCCCTCCCCAGTGTACCTGGTGACTTTATGCAAGTTTTCCCTCCTTAGTGACTCCTTCCCCTTATTTCCTCGCCATCTTTTTCTCCACAGGGAGATTGGAGCTGTCAGTGCTCCCGAACACTCTGTGCAGGCCTCTGTACCAGCAGCCATCTGCTGTATTGAGACTTGGCACAGCTGCCTCTCTCCTTGGCTCATTGGCTCTTCAGGGCAGGGATCTGTCACGTCCATTTTTCCTGCGCAGAATCAAGGCACAGTGAAAGGCACATACTAGATGCTCAGTAAAGTTTGGATCAGTGAATGGAAGACCCATCAGCAGGCCAGTAGAGAGTACATAGTGGACACAGAAAGAGATGCCAGAGGGTGGGAGTGTGAAGATGGCAGTGGAGGGCAGTGAGCTTAATGTCTTAAGTTCATATTGTCTGAATTTGGTTCTGAGACAATCCCAACAACATGACTATTTTCTCCATTCTTCTCTGCTACCTAAGTTTCTCTTAGTCATATGATAATGCCCTACCCTTATAATTTTACTCTCAGGAATCTTCCAAAATCACATTTTCTGTAATGCCTTAAAGAGTTGATAAATATGGATGACATCCTACATTGAAAGGAAGAGAAGCAGCCACTGGGAGGTAGTAAACTATTTTGAAATGCAATCCTAAAGCTCACCTTGTAGAGTTTCTGCTCATGCATCTTTTTAAACATAAATTTTACTTTAAAATTTTATTTATTTATTTATTTTTAGAGAGAGGGAAAGGGAAGAAGAAAGAGAGAGAAACATCAATGTGTCATTGCCTATCACGTGCCCCCAATTGGGGACCTGGCCTGCAAGCCAGGCATGTACCCTGACTTCAAATCAAGCCAGTGACCCTTTGGTTCACAGGCCAGCACTCAATCCATTAAGCCACACCAGCCAGGGCTAAAAATAAATTTAAAAAATTTGAATATTATGTTGAGAATTTTCTCTTGAAAGCCACAGAGATGTTGTTGTGTCACTGAGAATTTCAGGATTTTGGGGGATTCTCTTAGAAGGCTTCTACGAGTGATAAATCCAATCGTAGACTTTTTTTCTTCAAAACAAACAAAAAAATTTAACTATGAAGGTATTATTTGGAAAATGCAGAAAATTTAAAGAAAATAAACATTTCCTATAATCTCACCACCCACTGAAAACCATTGTCAACGTGACTTGGGTTGGAAAAAAAATAGGGTCAGAGTTTTACTCCTGGAAAGGACTGCTGATTCCCTTCAAAACTTGGCAGTAAATATTAGCTTGGTGATACCAGAAAGAGGAGAAGCACAGGTCAGGGCAAGATTTGCTTCCTGGCTGGCACCTGAAAGGGAGATGATCAGGGAGAAAGTGATGGTTTCCACAACCCCCAGACAAGGGATGCACTGTGCAAATCCAGCACCAAGGAGAGGGCTAAGTGGGAACCTCAACTCAACATTTATTGAGCCCTTACTCTATCTCCCAGCCCAGAAAAACAATAAAAATGTTATTTTTTGAAATTATTAAGTAAACACAATATCAATATTTATTTTAAACAAAATTGCCCTTCCTGCACAGTTAAGGTTTCTCATGACTTCTTCTTCTCCTATCCTATATTTTTCTCCCAGGCCTTATATGTATTTCTGAACTTTTCTGCAGCAATTGGTGAGCTTGGAAGGACTGAAAGCACTACTGCCATTACCAGCATCACCCCCACCCTACCCTTTTCATTCGAACACCCTCTGCATCCTGCACCCTGCCCTTTCCTCTGGACTTGCCGCCTTGCATGATCCATTCACTCCCTGAGACCCTAGGCCCCACTTCTCCACACTCAGCCTGGGATCTCAGGCCCCCAGGGGACATTTCTTCTAACTGACCTACCCACACACGCAGTTGCAACTCGAAGTTGAATTCATCATCACATCTCCCTTCAACTCAACCCTTCTCACTTCCTCCTGCCATCTAACCAACTCCACTTGTTGGTCTCTTAGAAGGGCCCTCCCTTCAGTCATTGGCCATTCCCTGCGCACACACAAACTGCAGATTTTCACCTCCTTATCTTTGTTCAGACTGTTTCTACCACCAGGGAGGCAGATGCTTTAAAACCCACCTGACCCTTCCTTTCAGAAACTCCCCTTAACAAAACCCATCCACTTCTCCTACTTGGCACGTCCAAGCACTCACGCGTTTCAGGTGGGCTATGTGTGTTTTCATGTGTCTTCGTTGCTTATGTTCTTAACTTAGTAGTAATGACAATAATAAGAATGATTACTACTTATTTAAGGGCTACTATGTTTCAGGACAAACATATCTTTTTAAAGGGCATAGGCAGTAAGAGAAGGAAAGTAGCTCAGAATACTAAGGGGCTATAATTGAAGGGTATCAAGAAACAGCCCTCCCAATCCCCCAAATTCCTCCCTTATCAAGCCTGTCATGCCTAAGTTCTCTAATAGGAGTACATGTCATTGTGGAGTGCACAATCTCATCCTTACCCCCTTCAACCCTACCGTTTCTGCCCCCCCACTGTTCAGTGCAAAGACTTCTGGGTGCAGCAACATTCTAAGCTGTTAACAGCAAAAGCCTTCCAGAGGATTCTGTCCCACAGTGACAGTTGGCTGAAGACAGTGAAAGAGAGAAGGTCTTTCAGGAACGGGTTGGGAGTAAGAAGGGGAGAGACTGGGGATGATCAGCCTTAGGAGGAGGCAGACTCCCAGCCCAAGCTTCTTCTGGCCTACTGGCGGAGCATGCTGAGCCTTGTCTAGAGCCTCATGCCTTCCTCAGCCTCTGAGTGGGTCCACTGGTCTCAGCCCTGCAGGGGACTCAGAGATGAATCAGACATGGATCCTTCCTTTGAGGAGCTTACTGCCTAGTGGCAGAAAGTGCCAAGTACCAGAGCGAATCCAATTCCAAGGTCCATGAGGCTTCAAAAGAGAGAAAGATGTAGAGTAGGCATCAAGGAAAGCCTGCCAGAGGAGGTCGCATTTGAGCTGGAGTTAGAAGGATAACAGGGAACTTAATAGGCAGGCAGAGATCTGAGATGCTGCTAGTTATGGTGACAAACACCCTTAGTCCAAGACTGTGATCTGTAGGAGTTAGGGGTGGTGGAGGGGTTGGAGGTTTGTGTCACTGGGGAAAGGTGAGAAAGAGGCCAAGGAGACTCTGGTAATGATCTCTAGTAAGACGACACCAAGATGACACCTTGCATGCTTCAACATTTTGCTCAGCATTGCCCAGATGAACATAGGCCATTGTTTATAGGGAGTACTGGTGAGAAGTTGAGAACTCAGGGTTGGAATAGCAAGTGCTCTCTGAAGCTGGTTAGGCTGACGCTCAACCCCATTATTCTATGGATCTGTGATTTGGAAGGGGAACGATTGACACACCTTTGGGCCTAGTCAAGGTTGCTCAGCTCATGAATGCCTTCATTTGAGCAATGCTGCTTCACAGTAGAATAGGAGATGGGACTCCAGAAAGTAAATAAATGAGCTCAGGACTGCTCACTTGAATTTGCAAAATTGCCAGACTGCTGTTTAGCTCATGCTTGCCAACGAAAACGTATGGGCACACATTTTGAAGAGTCTGTAGCTGGGAACAAATGAGAAGGAAGAGGACTGGAGATGACACGGGTGGGAGGAGATGGCAGTGAGTTGCTTGATAACAAAAAAGTGGTCAAAAAGGGGCAATTGGATAATATAAAGACAAAAGGGGAAACATTTAAGAAGTCTACACTTTAAATATTGAATTCAGTTTTGCCTTTGTTGCTATTTTAGAATTGTAGCTCTACCATTTTGTGGAGATCACATTAGGGATCTTATAAAAGGTTTTTTTTTTTTTTTTGGCAGGGAAATCATTACCAAAATATAACTGTTTTAAAAAATGTTTGTACAACTTTCAAGAACAATTTTTTATTTGCTCTTTGGTGGTATCACACCCTTTGGATGTTTGATCTGCTCTCTCCTTCCTGCCACTTCCCCAGTCACATTTGGCGGGCCTTTCATCATATTTATGTCCAGTTCAGTTTGTCCCTCACTAATAGTTTGGTTTTCTGGGGGTGAAGATTTTCTTAAGGGAAATATTCTTGTATCTTCCTAAACAAACAAAATAGTTGCACTGATTTGGTATGCTATAAAGGTACAGAAGATGGACACAATTTGGGGGGAAGGCTGTTCTTTGTAGGAAGGAAAAGCAGCAGGGGCTGGCTCCCAGTGTAGGCTTGGAGAAGCTGCTGGTGGTGGTGCTGCTCATACTCTGCAGGGCTCTGGCTCAGGGGTCTGCGCTCCAGGCTGAGATGTACGGTGGGAGCAAGCCTTTTAGGGCCTAACTCCTGAAACTCTCTGCCCTGATCACTGGCAGAGGAACAAGGGGTCAGTGTCACCTGAAGCTGCCACAGTGACTCAAACCTCTATTGCCCTGCAAATGATTTATGAAAAGAGTTGAAAAGCACCAAAGTGATTTCTGATAGTCTCAATGGCAAGATAGGAGGCTGTTTGTTGAGCTTGTTAGTTGTGGTTTGGGGTTCAAACACAGAGTACTCAGCAACTTATGTAGAAAAATGCTGAGAGACTCCAAAGAAGCCTAGACAAGGAGGGATTCAGTTGAAATCATGGAGTTGCCTTTTAAGAACTCCTTAGGGGTCACTTCTGCCTCAAAACCCTCTTTACGAAATTTCTCTAAAGAAAAGGGTCTAAAGAGCTTTACTCAGAGTGGACTCAGGACTCCGAGGCAGGCTGACTGATGATGAGCTTGGAAGAGCGTATTTGTGGTGGTGTGGTCCATCCCTCCTCATCAGCTGCTGTTCCACCCTCCCTGCTGCTCATATTGGCTCTGCATTCTCCTGCCTTCAACCACAGGCAGCCACATATAGGAAAGCCTTCTCACCTTGATTTCTACCCTGTGGAATCCTACCTCCTCCTCAGGCCCACTTAACTGTCAGCCTCTTCCGCAGAACCTTCTAAGTGTTCTGTTGGAAGTCAATGCTATTTCCTCCAGGCACCATAATCTTTTGATTAGGTGCTCCCCTAGACTCAAAAAGCTGGTGAGCATGTTACTGAAGGTCTTCTCTCCCTCAGCTGGGCCATAAACTACAGAGCAAAGGAAGATCGCTGAGCCCAAGGTCATGATGAGCTAGAAAGTTGGCACTTGTTTTTTCAGTCATTAAATTCCTGTAAAGGGGCCTCTCACTGCACCCTCTATGTGGGTAAGTGCCTGCGGGGGCTCCTCACGACCTTGTCTTTGCAAAGGCACAGTCACATCTGCACATGTAGAATCTGAGCAGCTGTGGCAAAGCAACCCTGACCATATGACCTGTCTTTGTCATTCCCTAGCTGCCCTGATCAAAGGCCACTTTGGGAACAGCTCTGTTCTAACAGCTGCTAGGAGTTGTGGAGGCAGGAGTAGGGGAGGAAAGACAAATATCAAAATTCTTGGATGATCCTGGGTAGTAATTGGCCAACTGGGGGATGGGAATGGGTGACAGAACCTTTCACTTTTGGGGTCAACAGCTTATTTGGCTGCCGGGCAAGGAGGCCAGAACATCTGTCAGCTGGGCAACAGCTGTTCTGAATGAAGTGTCTTTGTCTTGCTAGGGGCAGCGACGGGTATGTGTTCATTTGTTCAACAGAAAGCCATGTAAGCCAGGAAGTCCAGGTGATGGCAAAAAGCCCAGTAGCCTTCAGACAGAAAAGGCCACAAACAATGGAGGAAGTATGGGGAATGAGGAATGGTCCTTGCCTTTCTATGGAGCTTTCTGAGGCACAGGATTAAGAAAGCCAGAAAATGCCCTTCCTGGCCCCAAGACCTACACAGTGCTGGCAGATCCAGCCACCTCGCTTCCCAGCTTCCCACTAACCATGTGAGCAAGCTCATATTTGTAGTCAGCTCAGACCCAGCTGCTTTTTCTCACTTCCCCAGCCTTGCTGGCTCTTTCTTAGCAATAGCTGAAGTGGGATAATGGTTGTTAGCCGTTGACTAATATTTGAGTTAATAAACTACCAATGCTAAGACATAGAACTTGGGTAAGCTTGTTAGTGAACATGTTAGCATGACAAGGATTCAGGGTTTCAGAAGCAAATAATACACAAGATTGACAGACATGGAAAGGAACATTCCAGACTGCTATTCAATAAAGGAATTCCTTGAATTTTGGCATAGAAATGGAAGAGCTGGAAGAGTTCTTAGAAACCGTCTATTCTACTTTTCCCCTCTGCTGGCAACTATTTCCCTTTCACGGATGAGAAAGCGGATGGCGATCAAGGATGAGACACTCAGTTCCAGGGGCCGAGTCAGGGCGGAAAGCCAAGGCTTCCTGATTCCAACATGAATGCTCTTTTCCACAAAGAATGTTTCTGGATTCCTTTACATTAATTTCAGTGATACACACGAACTTTAAAAACACAGGCTCATGACATATCTCCAACTAAACACCTCATCACAATGTGTGCCAGTAAGTGATTATATCATTACTTTTAATCAAGAGTCAAGGGCACAGATGGTAGTGAAATGTCAGTATAACCTGTCAGCCTTGTCAATAGAACAGTTCACATTTTAATTTCTTACACTTTATTTTTTATGGCAGGGGTTCCATGAAACTCTAAATTATTCTACAAACTCCAAACAAAATAATTAAGCCAAAAATAGAGTAACTTAAATGGCATTGAGGCATTACATCTCAGTTTATAGTCAATGGACAGATAACCTTATACTCTCAGCTGGGGCGTAACCCATACCAGTCAGGAAAGACATTTGCTTCGACACCACCCCAAACAGTAGCTGTGTGCCATCTGGTGGGTCCTCCCTGTGTGACTTTCCTCTCTCCTGCTTAACTCCCTGGGGTTGGTTCTGGGACTAGGGACAGGGAGCTGTTTGGAAGGTCCTTCCTCTGCCTCTAATTCATTCTTCAGGGCTCAGCTCAAATGTCTTCTCTGTGCAGCTTTCCTGGGTTCTCCCTTCATCCCTCAGAGTGGCCTTGTCCATAGTGTCCCTTACAGCCACAGTATTAAGGTGATTCTGCTAGTCTTTGTGAGCCCTAGATGTGTTATTGTTGGTAATTCCTCAAAGCTTACTATGAGAATTGATGTGCCAATTGGTAGAATTGAGATTCCCACAAGGTCTGGTTCACTAGAGAGAAGATGCCACTCCTGGGGGTGGGCAGTGAACAGGGAAATGAAGAAAGGAGTAGGCAGTAGAGGTGTTTGCAGGAAAGCCATGTTGAAATCATAGAGGCTGAGGTGGTCTATGAGAACCTGGGCCTTGGAACTGACCTGAGTCGTTTTAAGAGAAGCCCCTCTGGGAGGGGACTTAGAGGCTGCAGCCGATGCTGCTCTGAGTCATATAATCAGGGAGGCATTAAACATTTGAGGCAGCAGCCATTATCACAAAGGAGAAAATGACGCTCTACTCCAGGTGCCACCAGATAGGCCTAGCATGCTGGGCCAAGGCTTCCACTGTGTGGCTTGAGGCTTACCTATTGCAAAAGAGGTGGCTGCTGTAATACTGAGCCAGAGCAAGTAGAGATGGGAGAGGGCTAGCTGGGAGTTGAAGACTGCGCTTCACTTTTGTCTTGGCTCTGCTGCTAGTTGGTGGCATGGCTTTAGAAGAATTTGCTCTTTTTGAAAGGGCCAAAAATATAACAATCCAGATTAGATAACAAGAGAAATTCTAAAGTTCCTTCCAGTCTGAAAGGCCTGGGATCCCAGGGCTGCATGAGCTCAATTCCCACCACACACCTGCTCATCGGTGTCTCTGGACAGTGGTGTACACAAAAGTCACCACTTGGTCCTCTTGGAAATAGCTGAGTCAGAAAGACTTGGCTTCCCACTCCTCTTTAAGGTGGGCCTCCAGGAAATCATTCACAATTCGGTGGTAATGTTGGCCTGAGGTTGTAAATCCTAACCAAGGAGGCCAAATCAAAAATGTTTTCCCTTGGGTGCTCAAAAATATTTTATTTAAAATAGTTTTTGAGACTGTATTTTGGCAGTGTATAAACACTAGTTTCAGGACAATGGTCCCCAATAACTTATTTTACAAGCAGGAATAGGAAACATAATTGGTGGCAGTGGCAGAGGGGGACCCACGTGGAAGAGCATTTTTTTTCTTTTGCTAAGACATGGGGAAACCCAAGTTTTGATCTATTATCGTCAATTTCATGTTCAGCAAAGGACATTTCGATACCTTTAACATTGAATCTAGCTCTGCGAAAAAAGTACGTGGTCCAACTTAAATTCAAAGATGTGCTGAGGAGGGACACCAATCTGTGGCTGGGCCCTGGGGATCGGCAGTTTACAGCTGCCAGTGCCATTTGACAAAGGTGCATGCGTTCCAACTGCTGCTTGTTTGTTCTTTTCAGTGACTGATTGGCTCACACTACAAAGATGTAACTGTAAGGTCTCCAACCCTGCCACACACCCTATGTACCATCTTGACTTGGGAGAGGGATATTCAGAGACACAAATCAAATCTACATCCATTCTTTCCTATTTCCCTCCGCTCTCAGAGGAAGAATATACTTTCCCTCTGTTCATCAGATTCTTTCTCTCAAGGCCCCTTCTACCATAACCCCTGCCCAGAGAGTTGTCACTAAAATAAAACTCTAGCACTTGCTCCCTCCCCCTAGTCTGACACAGACACCCCCCCACCCCTGCCACAGCTCTTATTCCCTGCGGCTCTGGAACTTTGTAATCTTTGTCCTGACCCTTCACTCCCCAAGACCCTATTGCCCCCCTGCCATTTGGCTTCTAGCCTCACCTCTCTGGAAAGAGTTAAAAATCAAGAAACAACTTCCTGAAATCCAAGGGCCTTTCCTTGGTTGTCCTCAAACTCAACCTGTTTGTAATCTGTAAAATGCTCACATGCTCCTTGAAACTTCCTTCTGCCTGCCTCTGTGGGTCTGGCCATGTTTCATCGTGTCCCTTCTCTCTTTTCTCCTCTATCCCCAAACTCCTTTGATGCTGGAGCTTTGTAATTGAAACTGATGGGGACAGCCAGCTTCCCCAAGGCCAGACAGACCTTGACAAGCTGGCCCTGACTTGGAGGATAATTCCTTTCATCTCAGGAAATGGGAAGGGTTGAGACTGCCTCAGTCATTCCAGTGGGATGGTGGAAGCATTCAACTTTCTGAGTTTGGCTAGGTTTTTCCATTTTTATCCCCCAGTCTCTCACCTAACTCTAGCTTTCTATACCCAACATCAATGCCTTCCTGAGAGCCTTCTATGTGTGAAGTACTCTGCTGCATGCTTTTGAGGACTGGGATGTTAGTACAACGTGGTCTTTCCCTTCACAGGGCTCCCCAGCTCAAGGAGGGAAACTGGTGCTTCAGTTACCAGGAGGCAAGGCAATTTGGAAGAGGACCTCTGCGAGAGAGCGGCAGTAGGTTAGAGAAGTAACGGAAAACCCTTGGTGGGAACTGAGAGAAAGGTGGCCAGAGTGAAGCTGGTCTGGACTCCTGCGTAATGCTTCGGCTAACCCTTGTCCTTCGGAGTCACCCTGGCACTATCAGCAAAGAATAATGCATGCTCCTTCTTGGAGTAAAAAGCATTTAGTAGCGCTTCACAAAAATTCTATTGTAAATATTGTGTCCTGCCTCAAAATTATTTTTTTTTAAAGAACGTTGTTAATTCACTCGAAGCCCACTCAGCAGCTGAAGAATTTAGAGTATTCAGCTAGAGAGCTTTGTAATGAACAAGTAGCTCAATTATTCTAGTTTCATTATACAATGTAGTAGACATTCTTTGGCATGAAGGAATTAAAGCACATTTTCTCTGGCAAAAGGCAACAATATTTGATTTGAAGATACATCCTACACAAGTGGTTCTTGACTAAATGTAGTTCCATTTAAAAAATAACATTTTTCACATGATTTAACCTCTTGTATTCTGGTCTCAGCTGGCTCATTCAAGGAGGGGGAGGTTTGCTCAGACTTGTTAATTTCATGTTTAAAATAATTGACACAAATTCCACAGTTGACATTATTTTGCACCAGGCATCGAACCCTGAGGCTTGTCCCCACAAAGCAGATTGTCTGGGTCCCTTTCCCTATTTTACCCAGTGATCCCCCAACTATGGCAGGTCTTCCTTCCCAAGACCACCGTGGCCTGTGGCGCACTCACCCCAGCTCACCTGGCTGGCCCTTCAGCACTGGACAGAGACTAGGAGCTGGGGACTAGGCCTATTACCACCAACGGACCCCCGTCAGAGAAAATGGCTTCTCCTGAAGAAAGAGTTACCCTCCCCTCTACCCGACCCTTCTCCCAGTGTACACGTACAGGCAGGCCCCCACTAGCCCATGCTCCCTTGTGCAAGTTAGAAAAGGGTAACTTGTCTGGATGGACACAAAGCTTGTCAAGGAAGCAGGGGCTGGATTTTGCTCCAGCCCGACCCCTGCTCAGGTGGCCCCAAGTGAAAGGGGCTTTGCCCTCAGCTTTTAACATTGTTCTCCCTGCACAGCCCCCTTCCCAAGTCAAAGGCTAAAAATTGGGCAGATGCCAAGGAACAGGCTATGTAAAAGTTAGGTACGATTTGCCAGTATATGAAAACGCTTAAAGCTTTCTACAGATTTTTGGATCTACAAGGGTATTTCCCAGCCTGAGCCCTTCCCGCTGCTGCATGGAGTGTGGGGCTGGGGCAGAGGATCTCCAAGACTCCAGCATGGTATTACAGATTCATTACTGAATGGGTCAGTGATGGTGGCAAAATTACTATCAACAGGGAGTTGGGGTTGGAAGGAAGGTGGTATAAACTGTTGCTACTGAAGTATGGTTTGTGGAGGGCCAATAAATCTGGTTGGGGGTGATAAAATATCTCTGAGTATCACGGATTACGATTAAATCTGTGATTAAATCTGTGCGATTCCGCTGTTAGACTGGTCCAAGGAAGAGGTCCTCCACCTCTTCCCCACCTTTTCCAGTTCTTTCTCTTACTGCCAAATTTTTTTGGTGAACATTCTTCAAATTTTCTTTTTTTTTTTATTGTTGTTCTGTTACAGTTGTCCCAATTTCCCCTGTTGCTCCCCCTGCCCCACCCCCATCAATGCCATCCATGCTGTCACGAAAGGTAGGTTACTGTCAAATTTCTTGAAGGAAGAGTCTACACTTGCTGTCTCAACAGCTCCTCTGCTCACCATCTCACTGAGTTTGACTGATGGGAGAGAACAGGTGCATCTAATTGCTGAAGCTGCTGGCCTTTGTTTTGTTTTGGCTTCTCTTTCCTGTTTTTATCCTGCCCTCCTTGGATGCCAGTTAAATGACCTTCATCTGGTTTTCCTTCTACCCTAGTGGCTTTTTTTTTTCTGCTTCTTCATTAGTTCCTAAGCTGAGGGGATCTCTCAGGGTTCTAGTCTGAGCTTTCTTCCCTGATCTCGATCTTCTGTGTTGGAGACGAGATGTATGCCGGAGTTCCCATTATAACAGCTATTTGGCTGATTCTCCCAGATTTGTAACTTCTGGTCCTGATCTACTTCCAGATCTCCATGCCCATATTTCTAACTGCTGGCTGCACTGCTACCTATCCTGCCAGCCCCACAATATGTTCGAATCCCTCATCTTTTCCCTCTATTTTGATTGTCTTTCTGGCTTCTCTAGGGAAACACTCTTCAGTGCAGAGGACAAGAACTTTGGGGTCACACACCTAAGCTGGAATTCTGGTTCTGCACTTTTCTGCGTAGCCTTTGTAGCAAGGTCCTTTTTCCTCATTTCTATGAATGCTACCAATGCTCTTTCTTCGATGAACACTTTTTAAATGTTGGGGTTCTTTTTTGCCCAAACATTTTCCCTCTGAAGTGAGCTTGCCTCATTCCCAGGTGACTCCTGAGAAACTGACTAGAAATCTTTAATAGAAATTCGAGATATGGCACCAGCTTGCTGGCTCTGTGGCTCTGAGCGGGGGAGGGTGGTTAGAAAAAAGATAATGGTCTCTGCTCCCCTTGCTGCCAGACACTTCAGTTTCTCACTGCATACCACTGGTATCTTTTGAGCTGCTACCCCACTGCTGGAGCTCAGAGGGAGTGAGTCTGAGTAGGTGGGAAACATGGAAGACTTGGAAAAACTGGACTGTCATGCCACATGGGGAAGCAAAATGCCTTCATTTCCATACATATGTGTATTTGCCTTGGAGACAGAGCATGCTGGGGAGGAATCAAAGGGACTAACCTTCAAGCACCTAGTTCTCTCATACCTGTGGCAAACGATACTTGAAAAATCTCCTTTAAATTACTCAGAGGCCATCTCTGAGTAATTTACTGTATCAACCCCCGCTGCCCATTTAGTTTTTTATGTTTTATTTATTGCATAGAGAATGCAAAATCTCCACCGTTTGCAGTTATAAAACCATCCCCTGTCTCATGAGACAGACCATTCATTGCCAGCACCCTAGAAGCTTCTGTGTACCTTCTAGAGTTCTATAACCATAATCTAGTTTTTTGAGTTCTAAAAACAAAAAGAAAGAAAGAAAGAAACTCAAAGGAGGCAGGAGGCTGTGAGCTCACAGTCACCGGGGCCAGCCAGGGAAGACATTCAAAAGATGATTTTGTCTAGTTGGAATATAATAATATACATTACCTTTCCTGTACTTTCCCAAATTCATGTCAGTTCTTCTGAACCATCTCTGACATTGGTCCCCCCCTTGCCACTTTGAGGGGCAGTTATCTGGGTCCATGTGACCAGCCGCTCTGACTTCCGGCTGTGGCCACCCAATCCACGCTGTCTACCACCAGTGTGGGAAGCACTGTTCTGATCATGTGAAGACCCCACTAAGCTTCCAGTACTCCCACTCCTGATTCCATACCTTCATGCTCAAGGTTTTCTATAACTTGCTTCAAACCTAGTTTTCTGTCAAACTTAGGTTGGCTCAATTACCAGGCATGCTTGGGACCAAAGTGACACAAAATCTGGGGCAGAAGGGTGGGGAGGGTAGCCAGCGTCCTATCCAAGGGCATCTAATCTAGAGCTTGGGGGGAATGCTTTCTGGCCCTGGACCACTCAAAGTGAAGTATGGGCTTCACCTGCACCTTGATGCTGAGCTCTAGCCTTCAGGGCAAGGAGCACAGCCAGTCGTAGGTCTCTGCCCCAGCTAAGTAGTTTTAGAAGTCAAGGTAGTGCTAGAGGATCTTTGGAAATCAGAGAATCTCAGGAAATGGAGGCAAACTTCCACTTCCAATGTGCAGAGCCACATGTGAGGGGAAGAGGCAGGAAAGAAGCAATGCTGTGAGCCTGGGCTTAAGGCAGCAGGTTATTTCTGGACTCTGAAGGCAGAAGCTCAGCTGTTTATCTTTCTATTCCCTGGCTTTAGGTGAGAATCTTGTAAATAGTGGCTGCTTAATTGGTTTAACACAACACACTGGCCTCAACTCCTTCCACAGAAGGTGCTGGGCCTTTATGAAAGTCCTCCACATCACCTGGCCAACTGGAATTCTCACAATCAAGACCAAAGACAGATGATGTGGTGTGTTTGGTCATAAATCTCCATCTTAGGAATTAAGCAAGATGTCTAACCTACTTCAACTCTTTTGGAGATTTAGGAATAATAAAGGTTCCTTATCATTGTCATTTGGCCAAAAACCTTTCTTTTTCCGCTTTAAAGAACTGAAAGTCCCTCCAGTTCAGAAACATTAAATGAATGGTTCTCTAAGAGTGCAGCTGCCTTCCCCTGTCCTGGTGCCCTGAGTATTCCTAGCAGCTTCTATCCATCCCATGGACCCCATTCTGGATTTGTTCTTTTTATTATTAATAGCTAACATTTACTGAGTGCTTACTATGTACCAGGCACTGTGCGAAGGAAAGCACATTGCCCCATTTCTAGGTGATTCCTGTGACTCTGAGTAGGAATGCAAAGTCATCAGAAACTGAGGAGTTAGGGGAGTGTGGGCTCAAGCAGTTGCAGGCTGGGACCAGCTGGGACCAGCTGGGGACGATGGCCTTTAAAAGATGGTTTTTCGGCTCATCCTCAGTTTCACATCTGCTGTCTGTCTTCCACTCACTGGAGTAGTGAGCCTCAAGTTCAGTGGTGGGGCAAAAGCATGGTGGAGGGGTGGGGATGTGGGTGCTATTTATGTTTGACCTTCATCAGCCTCTACTGATAGCAAGTGGCTCTAGGGAAGTAACAGAAGGGGTTGCCTCCTATTTATAAGAAGCAATGAACGACTCAGGGCAATTTTCTGGCAAGGGCAGGGGGAGGACACCCAGGGATCCTAGCTGTCTGAAGGAGAGTGGGGAGGAAGGGGTCAGGTGATCGAAGCACTGCAGAGGCCCCCAAAGCACTCACCCAGCCAGACTGGTTGGTGGTTTGTAGCCTCACATGGCAAGCAGCCACGCAGGGTGACAGGCAGAGCCAAATTCACATTCCTGTTGATGAAAGCATGACTCTCAGAATGTGAAGCCTGGGCAGGGCAGGTGTGAGGGCTCCCTGGGAAATCGACACTTTCCCGAAGGGTCTCAGGAGCTCCACATGCAGCAGCCCAATCCCTATTCCCAAACTCAAGACCAGAGAAAGAATTCATTTAAAATGCTTTTGGAAATGTGTATGAAGTCTAACAAAGCATTTGAAATGCAAAGATTTGTGTTATTTAATAAAGCACAAAATAAATCACCTTCATGGAGGAGAATAAAGCATGATGGAAAGTGGGACTGTTCCACATGTCTGATTGCCAGAGACCTGCACTGGCAACCTTCTCCTTCGTGAAGAATGTAACTAACCAAATACCCTCGTTCTACAGCAACAAACCCATTTCATTTCAGATCAACCTCTCCCGCTTAGTTCACCTTTCATTTTTCTTGACAGTGCAAGAAGGAATCTAGAATGAACCCTCTTGTCAACAGTGGGCCAGCTGGGAGGGCAAAGGGCACAACAACCCCCTGTCTTGATTGAAACAAGTGGCCTGTACCAAGGGTTGAGGAATAGAGGTGGGGGTGTCCTATGAGTGGGGCAAAGCTCTAGAGACCAGACCCAGGGCAGAGAGGTGTTGTCACCACAGTCTGAGTGTGACAGGGAACGAGCTGTTGGGCCAGAGGTTCAGAGCAGGACTTCTCTTTCCAGGAAAGAGTAGGGATGGAGGGTGAGGACAGTGAGTGGAATAAGAGCAGAGGAGCAGAGTAAGGGGGTAGTGCATCCTCTCTCTGCAGTGGGCAGCAGGGGCCTGCCAAAGGGTGAGGGGGTGGGGCTGGCATGCATACTGGACAGTTTACCATAGCAAGGAAATGAGATTAGATGAACTTGTTATGGAGTGGTGAAACCTTAGGTGGGAGCGTCCAGGTTTCAGCAGGGGAATCCTGGGGGTATGGGGTGGTAGACAATCTGTGGCCTGAGTAGCAAATATGCAACGCTAGAGGTCAGCTCCAGGACCCAAAAGCTCAAATTAAGCCACTGGGGGAGGCAGGGAGTTGGTGACACACTTTGGATGGTGGGCAGAACTGGAGCTGTGTAAGTAAGAATTCCCACCTCAAGGGAGGATTGGTCTGGGAATGGGGCAGGAGTGACAGCCCAGGTAACAGCTGTCAGAAACTGAGGAGCACTGGGAAAGGCAGGGGCTGAGGACATGAGGCAAAGGGTAAACAGTTTCATTCATTCAAGTCACTGTACAACTGCAAAGTGCTACAGGCATCAGCAGCCCGGGGATAGGAACATGAGTAGGACATAGTCTTTACTCTGGAAATATTCATGAACTTTTACAGGGGTAAGAAGCTAGGGAAAAATAGAGTCTTCAGGGCTGTAAGATGGCCTTATCAAATTCATGGTGCTTTTAAATTATTATACAAAAGCGACTTTCTATCACTTACATTTTACTCCAATATTGTAATAATCCAGCTTCAGTGCATCACATCTGGTTGCCCATGGACTATTTTGCTGAGGCATTGAATGGAACTCTTCAACCTTCCACTTTCATTTCCTGCCCCACCTCCAAGACGCACATGGTTTTTCCTACTAGTTGCCAATAAAATCAGCTGGCGACTTGGACCTAATTTGGGTTAGACATCAAGAAGATGGTACTTCTGTTTCGTTCCTTAAGTAGTTTTAGCCCTGAATCATTGAAGAGAATCAGGAGTTATTGTAACAATAACTTTGGGGGTTTTAACTGAACGACTGCAGGAGGGATCCACTTGAGAGTGGGGTGAAGACCTGGCTGGAGCAGAGTTAGGGCAAAGGTGTTTGGGCCCAGGAGAGGAGGAGGGGCCTGAGGGAGCCGCTGTGGGAACAGGCTCCTGCTTCGGAGCCATGGGACCAGTGTCTGACCTGCAGCTGCCCCATAGCCGGAGGAGGCTTACAACATCCTCACGGAAGTGGCATTGAAAGAAGCCCCAAGTTTAAGTGGGCTTGGTTTCCCAGTTACTTCAAACCAGACCTCCCCTGATTTGCCAGAGAACACGTCCCATGGTTTCACAGTTTGGGCAGTGCCTCTGGGCAACAACCACACTAGTGCTGTGGCAGAAGTTAGCCTTCTTGTCTCTTTTTTCTTTCCTTAAAGCATAGAAGAGTGTTTTCCATTATTTTGAGTGAAGCTGGTCTAGGGGGTGAGGAAGGACAGGATAGGCAAGAAGAAAGACCAATTAATCTTCTGGCTCATTCCCAGAGGTCTGTTTTGTGTTTGGAGCAGGTGTCATTGAAATGAGTTTTGTGCCAGAGGAAGATGCGGTGGCAAACCCCACTCCTGTTCAGTGCTGCCCTCTCCTGGCACCACCCTGTAGATGGAATGTTGGGTAGGATGAAAAGAGAGCTTTTTCTGCTGGAATCCTCCTCAGCAAGACTGTAGCAGCACTTCCTGTCCCCTCCTGTAAGAGGTCACAGCTTACTTCTCTCAAGATGTCACATGCATGAGGTGTCCATTTCTTGCTCATACATAACCCAGTGTATCTTCAGTGCACAGATCCTGCATGTGTTTCCTTCTGGGAGATTTTCATCAACCTTCCACTGGTTGCCTGCTCCATGCTCACAAGTCAACAAACCTACACAAGGAAAAGAGTTGGGAAACCCTGAAGTGAGGAGGCTGAGGTATCAGGATCAGGTGCAGCAAGTAAACATTGTTCTTCCTGAGAAGAATTCCCTTTAAGCTGTAGAAGGCCTGAGGATAAGGACAATGCCACGGGTAGACTCCTAGGTTAGCCTCACCACAAGCCCTCCCTTCCCCACAGTAGATGAACTGAGTCTTCACATTTTGCAACCAAAGTCTCCCAACTAACAGAGGACACACAATATTATGAGATACCATATAAAATAGTACAGCCACATTGGAAAACAATCTGGCTCCTGAAGTTTCAAGCTAGAGTTGCCACATGACTCAGTAATTCCACTCCTCAGCAGGTAGGGACCCACGGGAACTGAAAACACATGTCCACACAAAAACCCATACGGGAATGTTCATGGCAGCTGTCTTCATAAGAGCCAAAAAGTGGAAAGTACCCAAATGTCCATCAAGTCACGAATGGATAAGCAAAATGTGGTGTATCCATCAATGGAATATTATCTAGTCACAAAAAGAAATGAAGTAGTGACACAGGCTTTGTGGGTAAATCTTGAAACATTGTGCTAAGTGAAAGAAGCAAGGCACAAAAGACCACATATTATATGATTCCATTTATATGAAATGTCCAGACAGACAAAACTATAGAAACAGGAAGTAGTGACAAACAGGGGAGGGAGAGGTGGAGCGTGACTGCCAACAGGTACAGGATTTCTTTTTGGGGTGATGGAAAGGCTGTGGCATTGATTGTAGTGATGGGTGCATGACTCTGTAAAGACACTAAAAAACCATTGAAGTGTGTAATTTTTAATTTTTTAAACATTTAAAAATTTGAACTGTACACTTTAAATGGGTGAAGTGTATGGTGTGTGAACAGTATTTCAATAAAAGCTGTTACTTGAAACAAAAACAAAATAAAACAAAAACAAAAAGGCCTGAGCAGCATAAACAACGAAGAGACATTGTTCTCCTTGAGGAAGACTCCCTTTAAACTGTTGAAGACCTGGTGCCGTTACACAGTGGGCTTTGGACAGTGGTCAGGGCATGCTTGGCTTTGAAATGCAATGTACTGAGTGAAGTAAGAAGCACTTTATACCCTGCTGGTTGAAGATTGTGGTTCAGACAGGCATCAACCATCAAGAGGACTGGTACAGGTAGAGGGGCGGGGAGAGTAGAATCCTAACAAAACACGTACTTGAAGACAGTTCAGTTAGTGTTTCTTGGTCTTTATCTGGCCCACCTCATTTAAATATGTGTATCTGTCCCAGGCCTGAGTTGTGGGACGGAGGGTGCTTGCCTGCAGATGAGAGGTAGCTGAGTGGGACATACAGGCTGAGAGAGGAGGGAGATAGGGAGAGATAAACTCAGAGATGAGTCAGAAAAAAAGAGAGAGGAGAATGGAGGCTAGTTTGATTTGCCAATTTTGCTGTTTAATTGTACTTTGCTAAAACAACACTGTTGGCCTATGATTGTGTTGCAACTAGTAATTATCCCAATTTTTTTTTTTGAGGCTTAGAAGATTCCAGAGTTAGTAGGTTACTGTGTAGATATTAAAGTGTGCACCTTGTGGGGCCACATCACTTCCTCAGTTCAAGAGACTCTTGGCTTCTGTTTGCTTCCCCCTTCCCCTCATCACATCATACTCTTGTTTCCCGTCCCTCTCCCCAATCTTGCCTCGCTCAGTGAACTACTTAATAGATAGGTATAATTCACACATGAAAGCTGTCAAAGGCAGTGACTAGAGGTAAATTGCCATCTGCAAAGAGGGTCAACCAGAGTCAGACAATGAGAAGAACATCACGGTTCTTTCTCCAAGAAGAGCAGTTAAATTGGACTGTGGAGGCGCTTATCAGGCTGTGCTCTTTTGTTATGTTAATTATCATGTAAATTGCAGTCTAAGAGCTCTCAGCCTTAAACGTCTGGCAACTACCAAGATGGACTGGACACGTGTGCTTGCTCCGGCACCCAGGGGCGGCTGGTGGACCCTTTGTTGCAGTCTTCAACACATCTGAGCAGGGCATCTAGGAGCCCTTCCCGGGAGGGGATTGCTGTAGCTCCCCCAATGGCAGGCTGGCTGCTAGAGTGTTTGTATGACCCTGGAGCGCTGGGAAATTTGGGGTGGGTGGAAGCCATATTTTCTAGGGGCAGGGATAGAAAGAAAGAGGGCAGGGAGAGAAGGGGCACATAAATTTTCCTAGAGAGCTGGAGCAGGCTCTTTATTGGCGAAAGGTGCAAGGGCAAGTCTTTCCCCAGCACCCAAGTGATACAGTGTGTTTGGCCTTGTTCTTTAGGTAATTACTGGAGAACTCGTAGCTGTGCATGTAGTCAGATGTATGCCCCACAAAGCTGGGGTACAATCTAGAAGGGGAAGCAAGGTATTTAGAGACTTTTTTTGCTGAGTAGGGCTGTGATGAAGTGCCAAAAGGAAAGGATGAAATGTGGTGTCTTAAGGCCTCCCTCACTGCAAGGAGGAGGTAAGACCAAGAGGAGAGTATTTGATCAGAGAAGCCAACTGTAACCATGTATTTTAAGGTCGACTCACCCTCGAACCAGGCCTCCATGTCTCAGGTCTTAGCATGCCTGTTGACTTTGAGAGAAATTTTTGCATCCAGAGATGCAATCAGCACAAGGGTGAGCTTGGTTGCAGTACCTCTGGCCAGGATAAGCCACTGTCCCCTGGGAGAGCATACCCTCTCTGCTTTCACTTCCTACCTCCCAATTGCCTGAGCGTTTAATTTGAGGCAGTTATGCTTTGCTGCCCTCTGCTGCTCAAGCCTTACTTTTTAACAGTCACCTCTAGGCTGCATGGCAAGAGGTGACTTTTCCAGAGCAGGCTTTCCTCTGCCTCCCCCTGGTGCTCTGGCTTATAAGAGTAGCTTTTTGCCCAGCATATGGCATCTGGCCAGGTAAATTGCTTGGAAAAAGGTAAGCTTGTTTGGTACTGGTCATGCTTGTAGTGGCTGCCCTAGGCTGCACACTGAGGTCTTTCTGGAGAGGACCCCAAACACTTAAAGTAGATGCCATTCTGACCTAGCAGGTCATG
Organism: Anoura caudifer; assembly: GCA_004027475.1. Taxonomy (NCBI): domain Eukaryota; kingdom Metazoa; phylum Chordata; class Mammalia; order Chiroptera; family Phyllostomidae; genus Anoura; species Anoura caudifer. The sequence goes on from PVKU01008011.1 coordinate 54,061, forward strand.
CTTTTCTATAGGCTATTTAGCCTGTTCTAGGAGCAGTTTCTTAGAGAAATAGGAACAGAATTACAGGTCACTGCACTGGAACTGCCCAAGATAGAAGTGGATTCTTCCTGCCTCCTATCTAAACAGGGGGCTGTGTAGCTTTTCTAGAAATGGTGTCTCGGGTTTTCAGTCAAGAGAGGCAAGTCCTGGGGGAATCACTGGCAGTACACAATAGACAGCATCAGGATCTTTGGGTACTCAGTTGACAGTGGCATCAGGGGACACTGGCTTCCCCCAACAAAAAAGGCACCTTGCAGTGGCAGCCACTTCTGCGGAGGACGCTTGGGGCTTGATGTCTCTCGGTGTACCATCTCCTAATCCGGAGGCAGGAGCCTACAGTTCTAGGATCCCAGCTGTGTCCTCATTCCTGAGGTTGGGAGATGGGGCTTGCCTGGGCTGGCAGCTCCCTGGCAGTGGTGGGGCAGGCTGTGAGTACTGTGGACAAGTGGCCTGCCACACTGCATGGCCCCAAATAGCACTGGACTGAAGTCCTCCGTGCAAGCAGTTACATCCATGCAAAAGAATTTTCCTTTCAAAGCTTCAAGTTGGCAGAGCCCTATTCCCTTGAGCCATGCAGTGTTGGCATCTGAATGGGTCCTTTGTAAACAATTGCATCTCCCCCCTCCACCCAGGTAGGTGAAAGCTTGAAGCCTGACAAGGACTGGTATCCAGAATGGTGCCTGCGTCACCTCATGGTAGGCATGAGGTGGCCAAATGGCAGGGGTGGGGCCTCATGTCCCAAAGGTAGAGCCCCAGAACCCAAAGCAAATGGCCACCATGCAGGGAGAAGGAACCAAAGCAGACCCAAAGGAATAGAGAGATCAGGGTGGAGGGATAAGAAGAAGGGTGGGCTTTTTTTATTGACGTGCAAAATATACATGTATGCAGAGCACCTGCTTTGCAAGGAATCGGGCACATGGGGTCCTGTTTTCCCCTGGAGGGAACCGGGCCAAATGATAGTTCAACCCCCTCAGGCCAATCACTTCTTTTCCTCCTTTGACTTAGAATTAAAAACGAAAAACAAAAAACTAAAACATTTAATTGTGCTCTAAGTGCAAAAGCCCTGTAGAAACTTGAAAAGGGGCAGAGATACGTATAAGGTGGTTTCAGCCTCAAAGGACAAACAGTTGAGTTCACAGCCTCTTCCCGCTTAAGTTCCTCTCCCCCTCTCATTCCTTCAACAAGCATTTCTTCCCAGGTACCCACTATGCACTCCAAAATTCTCGTTTCTCTTACCTTTCTTTTACCCCAATTCCTCTCTCTCACTTCTCTCAAAAAAGTAGGCAACAAAGAGAAATTTGGGGGGTTAGAAGAAGGAAAAAAACTTTACCAGAAAACGTTTATGCTCAGTTGGCCTGTGTTCTGTGACACTCAAAAGCTGTGTGTTCATTTCACTCATAGTTTGGGTTGGGGAAAGGTGTTTCATTTTCTCTCATAATGAATTTTTGCTGAGCATTAGCCCCATCCCATTTGCACAGGCTAAATCCATCTTACTGCTACGCACACACACACTCACATGCACACAAACTCAAATCAGTTGCACATCTTTGATTGATCTTGTACATGAGCGCTGGAATGATGCTCATCTGACAGTGACCAGAGCTAAGGAGCGAGTGGAAACCTGCCCTCCGAGTCCTCTCACCTGACTCTGGCACCGCAGCTCTCACTGCGCCTCCCCCCTCCCTCCAGTGGGCGCATCACAAGACTATCAAGGTGAAGGCACGGAGTCTCCTGCAATGGCAGCACTTCAGAGACTAGTAAAAGAAAAATAAAACTCAGAGATTCTAGCTACTCTGACCTTGATTTTTAACTCTATGTCTTTGGTTCCTTATATGCTTTCTTCTCTCTTAAGATGGGACTGAGAAGAGAGGGAGGAGGAATGAACTTGTGATTGAGTTACACAGCGAAGGGTTGTGTCTAGCTTTATTCAGCTCCTGAATATCTCCCATCCTATCTGTTAAGAAGGTTGGAATGTCACCATTCACTTGACTCTTAAAGAAATTAAGAGTCTTTTATTTAAAAATATATTCCTAAAATGCAAATGTCTCTGGGAAGGGAAACACTTCAGTGACAGTTAATTTGAGGGGAGAAAGTCTCAGCAGGGGAGAGAAAGAAGTCCAAAGCCTGACCTTGCCTACTTAACCAACTGCGTGCACCCCTGTCTCCTGGCCAATGCTATATCTGAGTACAGGGGAGAAGATAGAAGGCAGATGTGTGTGAAAATCCCCTCCCTCCACCACGCCCACACCTGGACCTGAAGTGGTGACAACAGTTGTTCTCACAGGAAAATAGCTTGCTCTGAAGGTTAAGATCACTTCAGGTTTCCAAGTTACATTTTCCTGAACATAACATTTTTCTCTCCATTTTCTTTTGGAAAGACTAAAGTAGCTCTGCAATTTTCACATGTCTTCATACTCCAAACGGCACTCAGGTTTGTCTGGGACAGGTATATGTGTGCATGTGTGTCCCTATTTTCAGCGTATGTCTGAGACTCCCACAGGGGCCGCAGTTTCAGGGAGCCCGACGGCACCAGCACTCCCTCATGGGTAATCGGAGGCATTACTCTCTGTCCAGGGGAGCGGACGCACAGATCTGGTCTCCTCATGGCCAGTTTCCTATTTGTGATTAGTAATTGGCTTCTCCCGGCACGTTACGATCTATTACAAAAGCCAAACATTCCGAGTGGGAGCTGAAATGACAAAATTTGCTTATAATTTACGTTGGCCCCTGACATATATATTTTTTTAAAAATGATTTGGTCTCTAAGCAACTGATCTCTTAGCAACAAGAAGCACCTTTATAAAAGATGGCACACAAAGAGTGATTGCCAGAAAAGCCACCCGGTTCTTAAACAGCCGCGCATCATTAGCAAAACTCAGCATCTTCCAGAGTCCAATAACTACAAGTGACCGGCTGACTCAGGTAACCTTGATATTTGCACATTTTCCTGAAAACAAAAATAAAATTCATGCAACTATTGAAGAAAATTCTTTGCAATATGTTCATTGCTTGAGGTCTTGTTAGTCTTGGCTAACTTTTAATAGAATGTGTTCTATTTAATAACTGCTGCTTGATTTTTGTGAAAACAACTTGGACATGCACTTTGTGATAAGAAAACAGTTCATTCAAAATATCTCATTGACATGAGAAGGTGAGGGGGGAACAATCTATTGTTTTTTTGGAGTTTATTTCTGTAGGTTTTCATCTGAAGGGAAAAATTCCACCCTGTGGCAAAACAGGCGAGCGCGTAGAATGTCACCCGGCGTGGTGCGCACTGCTAGGGGCGGCAGGGTGGGCTCTTCTACGATGCATTTTTAAATCGCCAAACTGTTTAAAGAGTAGCAAATTTATTTTACTTCCAACTTCAGCTTTTTAATTCAGTGTCAGTTCTAGTGGCAAGTGATGGACTTTTCTCGCAAATATTCAAGGGCTGGTTTTTCTTTTCTCTCTCTTATAGTACCAGAACAAGAATTGTTTTATTTATTCTCATTGCTATAAGAAAAGATTCATTCCAAAAGTAAAAATAGGAGAAATTCCAGCCATCTGTATTTTGTTTCAGGTAGCCAGGAGTTGAAGCCTTAAATGTCTTTCTAGAAAATTGCAGGTGAAGATAAGAAACAATTGTTTTCCACTTGTACCCCTTCAATTAAGACTGTGTAATTATAAATCCACTTGGGCTACTCAAAGTGCATAAAAAGGAGGTTTTTATGAGAGTGAAATAAAACTCTGAGCTTGGAAACATTACATAGAGATATCACAGATCTAAGCAAACGGACTCTAGAAAATTGTAGTTTCAATAAAGACAAATTGGGGCAGTGATATGTCTTTTAAAAAAATAAGAATTGCAGGTGCTACTTATCTTTAAATAAAGCTGTCTGTTGACAGCTTCTCAGAACCAGAAAATGGGATACTTTGTCTTAATACGGAGCTTGGCAATGGGTCTGGGCATTCAAAATCAGGGCAATCTCAGAAAATTTGGGACCTACAGTGTTCTGCTAAGAAAAGACTCCTTATCAGCATAATTGGATCACAATGTGATTTCAAAAGCTGCTTGTGAGTTGAATTTCTGTTACTGCTACCAACTTCAGGCGGAAAGAATTCCTTCTTGTGATTGCTTTGCTCAGAAGTTAGCAACCTGAGTATCTTAAGTTGAATGGCAGAAACATTTTTTTAAAAACGTGTACCATGAAAGCACAAAAAAACATACAGTTTTGTCTTTAGAACTAAAGATGTACTTATATTGCAGTGTGGCTATCACTGTAGAAACATGTTTGTGGCTTTGAGGAACTTGGATAAATAAGATATAACTTGTTTGGGCTGTGTCTAGATGTGTTTCCAGTTTTTAGTGTATCATAGTCTCCTAAATATGAAGGGGAATAGAAATAAGCAAAGATATGGTAATGTTTATATCGCAAGTGGCAGCTAAGCTTTTGCAGTGGTTCTTCAAGATTTTTCAAATCCCCATAGCATTTGCAGTGCACATCTTGTAAGTTTTGTCTGTGCATACGGACAAAATGAAGGGGGCCAATGGCCCTGTAGAGCTTGTCATTTTGGCTGTCTTGATGAGCCATCTAACAAGATGGAAAACAAGTGCAATAGTTGAAAGTACTCCAAACAGACTGGTCACAATATACTAAGCTGACTCATTCTGCTGTGTTGGGATTAGTTACTTCTGAGACACACACACACTTACACATAAATGGTCTTGGTATAAACCATAAACCAGGAAATCAAAATGATCCTTTCAATTAGTGAGGGTTTCCCAGGGAAAAGGGATAGTTTTAATGAGAGTTTCCAATCATAATACTTATTTTCTGTCTAAAAATCCTAGACAAACTTGAGGGCTTTTTTCCTTCAAACCTTAGGCAGGGCTGGGTTGGTGGGGGTGGGGGTGTGTGTTGGGAGGGGAGTAAGCCGGCATACCCCCTTCCTAACAGTTCTGCTGTATGGGAGATCCACGCTGCAAATGGCCCTATTTACTTCAGATAATACCTGAGTTGATACGATCAGGTAGATTTTTGATCAATCACTACTTTTAACAGAAAAATTTTAACCCTTCTGAAGGAATCATATTTTGGATGGTTTGGCTTTCTCTGATGAGAGGGAAGCAACAAGAAACCTTCAGAGTGCCACCACGGGCTAGGCACTTCCCACTATGCAGTTATCTTTATTCCTCCCAACAGCTGTGTGAAGGCATCGGCATCTCCATTGGACACAGGTGTAAACCAGGTGCAGCAGTTTGCCAAGATGTTATCTAAACAGTGAATGGCAAAGTTGGGGTTCAAACCCCGGGCCAGTGTGACTCCCCAGCCTATGTGCATTCCTTGGGCCACAATAACACAAGCAACTATTATATTTTATTTAAGATTTTATTTATTTTTAGGAAGAGGGGAGGGACAGAAACATAGATGTGTGAGAGAAACATCAACCAGTTGTCTCTCACATACCCCCAACTGGGGACCTGAACTGCAATCCAGGCATGTGCCCTGACAAGGAATTGAACCAAAGACCTCTTGGTTCATAGGCTGGTGCTCCAGTCCACTGAGCCACACCAGCCAGGGCAGAAGCAACTATTTTAAATTGACATTCAAATAGACCTCTTCCTCTTAGCAGAGCAAAAGCTCTGACTCAGGCATCTTCTCACAGAAAAGTCTCCTTAACCTTGGTGCAGTTGGTTGGCAGTGGGGGACAGGCGTTCAGATCCGGCATTTTCGATGACTGCCTCATTTGATGAACTGGAGGTGGGCACTTGGCTGGGCTGTGGCAGCAGTGGCCCCAGGGCATGTCACCATTCCTTACCATGATGCACATCCCAAATGAAGTGGGCTGGGACTTTCCGACTTACCCTTTCTATGAGAAAAGAGCCTGAGACAGGGCTTCCCAGGGAATATCCTTGAAGCACAACCGCCAGGGGCTGCACAGGTAGAGAGGAAGAAAAACCAAGATCCAGAACGGGTCAAATGGCATGCCACCAAGTTAGGGTGCCTGGGAAGGGAACCCAGGTGCAGGTGGGGTGGGAGTGGGTGAAATGATGCTACAGGAAGTGGAACTTTCTCCCAAGGATGTGCGTCCCTTCAAGGTTGCAGGGCTGTACTGCCCTGCCCCTCTGGTTCTAAAGCCTCTCTGGCTTATGTTTTGCCCCTCCTCAAATTTCCCTGCCATAGGGGCCAGTCTTAAAGAGTTAATTCTGAAGACTCCCCTAAAATAGTATTTGGGTAGGAGGAGATTGTAGAGAAATGAGGCCCAGGGTAGCTGTGACTAGCCCTGGTCCAAAGCACTCTACACATGCCCATTTCCTTTGACCTCTACATCACTCAGCTCAGAGACCGGCAATGCCTTGCCCAAAGCCAGATAATTCATGTAGATAATTCATGAACTTGAATTCAGGTATTTTGACTGGAAACTCTGTGACTCTTTCCTACAACTGGAAAATATGACATACATTGCCATATACTGATTCTAGGGTGTGATATGGATTCACAAAGGTTTGGGGCCGGAGGTAACCTGCCTTGCATTTGGCATGGCCATCCCAGAGGAGGACTCACACTCTAATAGTTTGTAAGAGACAGCCTTCCATTTCTCTGCTGGGCTGTATTATGGGTAAGCCCTCCAACCATAACTCAGAGGGCTGGTGGGCAGCTTTAGAAGCCTGAAAAGAATGCATAGCAATAGGTTCTATTTTTGCACAAAACATAATAATCATCTTTTTGCAAAAGTATCCTAGTAATCCACATGCCTCTGCTTCCCTCAGATTCTTGTCCGCAATCCAGCAGTCTGAGTTCTGGATTGGTGTGCAGGGCTGTGGAGTACACGGTTGGTGTCCAAAAGCCACATACTGATCATGGACAGCACAGGCCAAAGGTCCCTCTGCACAGTGCACACAAAGCATCCTCTCATCTGGCCCCCCTGGGTAGAAGAAGAGAGACACTGAACTCATTCCATGTCTTTAAAAGCCTATCATTCTTAATTTGGGAGCTGGCTTAGAGATAGCTTAATTTAGACTTCTCATTTTACAGGCAAGGAAAGTGAGTTGAAGTGATTTGCCCCAAGGTCTGTGCAGCTAGTCATAGTGAGGGATTGGGCTCCATGCTCTTGACTCCCAGTCCAGGGTTCTTTCCTCTGTATCATAAGAATTGTTAATCCTAAGAAGAGGGGGAGAGTACAAACTATTACTTCTATTTCACAGACAGAAAAACTGAGGGCATACTTCAGTTTAGAGACAGCTGCCACTCCAAAAGTTATGCAAATTATTAAATCTGCAAAAGTGATTTAACAGCTCCCTGGGATGAACACTTTCACCACACTGCTGGATACAAATGTGTGGAGTTCAGTGTTACAGTGAACACACGGGAATGTCCAAAGGCTTTTCAGCTCACAGATCATATTATCTTCCCCTTGTATGGAGGTAAGGAAGGAGAGGGGGAAATGGCCCTTACTGTTATGAAGCCTAGTGTTCAAACAGATTTTACGTTTATGGAATCTCTTAAAAAGATAAACCAGGGCATATCTGCGTGTCGGAACTGTCAGGCAAGCTCCACACCAAAAACTGGTAACAAAGGGAACTGTGAGCAGCAGTCCTTGTGGATATTCCTTCCACTGGAGCAAGATATTTTTTTTTTACAGATTATTACAACTCCCACACTTGAATTTGGTACTACCCCAGAAGCAGCTCTAGCAAAAATACCTTGATACTTAGGAGCAATTATGGAAACTGTACAATTCTGATGATAATTCTAAAAACTTAATGGGGAAGTACGAATGCACATGGATGGAGCTCCCTGTGCCAGGCCTGTGCTTGGGCATTGACATAGGTTTTCCTACTTAACCTGTGATGTCAGTATTCTGAGTACTATTTTCCTGATGGGGAAGCTGAAATTCTTCTACATTGAAGGAACTTATTAAAGGGGGTAACACCATAAAGTAGCATTTGTTTATTCAACATATTTTATTGTACTTAAATGATGTACCTGGCACTGGACTAGATGCTGGTGATATAAAGTTAAATGGAATGTGGTGTTTGTCTTGAAGAAGCTCACAGCCTAATGATGTTCATTTCCACATAATGTGGGAACTTCTGCTTCTCAGAGCTCCTTTAATAGCAAATAAGTTATTTACAAAGTAAATTCTAAAAGATTTACTGTAGAATGCACATCTTGAATGCTAGAAAGGGTTAGAGAAAAAAAACCTCTTAGACAGGAAAATATAGGGCTGGGTTTGAAGATGCGGGGAGAATTGAAGACTGACAAAAAGTTGGCATTCGTGACATGTAGAATAAAATGGGCAAAAGCATGGAGGAGAAATGATTCACATAAAAGGGCCAGCAAACCTTGGTTCTTCTCTGGCTACAAAAGTTCCATATTGAGGAATAACATAAACAATAACTTGGTGATATAGGACACTGTAGAGAACCTTAAAGATTTTCTGCCCTGGCCTGGGCCACAGCTGCAGAAGGTGAGACCCAACCCAAGTCACACACAGAGCCAACCACGGGCTACATTGCTGTTTAGGTGGGCAAAGGGAAGGAGGAGAGAACACAAACATGATGATGGTATCTCTAGAAGTAAGAGAATTTAGGAATTAGCTATCACTTTTGATAGAATTACGGTGAGCTTGTTTTCCACCAAGGTTTGTATTTTGCAAATGCACCCATTCAAGTGGGGACATTTCTTGGAAATGTTAACTCTGTCCCTCAAAGTACAAATCAAGACATACTGGATCTCAGAAAAGATTTGTGCTCCTCTGGGAGTCAAGGAAGAAGGGGAAAAGTCTGAAAAACATCATTTAGATGGTAAACTACTAGAATTTCCCAGATACTTTAATGGTTTTATGGGGATAGTACAGCTGACCTGGAAAACCCAGGAAGCCTGGAGGCAACACCTGTAGGCAGCTGGTGGCACTGATGAAAGGGGTCTTGCTCCTACAAGTATTTGAAAGAGCATGTCTAAGAATGAGTGTGGAGAGGGACAAAAGAGAAGATCTCAGCAGAGTGAGCAACCAATGAGAAGAGGAAGGAATCAGCACAGAAGACAGATACAAAGTGACCAGAGACTTTAGAAGAGAACAAGAAGCAAACTGTTCACTCAGTTCCAAGAAGATATTCTCTGCTAAGGCAGCAGAGAAGTAAACAATGCTTAGACTTGCAAACTGACTTGGTGAGAGAAAGGTCACTGGTACCCTCTGTGTGGATGGAACAGGAAGCGGGGGAACCATACAGAGTGGAAGGTGCCATGGGGCTGGAGTGCCAGAGCCCAGACAGGCCTCTGGACCTCCACGTGCTGAGTGAATGCACCACCAGCCAGTCTGAAGACTTGGCCCTCGTTAGACACTCATTCTGGAATCTAGCTGTCCGCCTGGCTCAACCCGGGGATAGCCAGGTTGAGGCAGGAGGAAAGGGCATGAACTTTGGAGTCAGACAGAAGGATTTTAATCCTTCCTCAAACAGAGACCAACTGTGTGACCACAGGAAGGAAATTTAATCTCTATTTCTTTCTCTTTAAAATGGACTACTTCTACTTATCTCATAAATTTTTTTTTTCCTTTTAAGGACTAAAATGGGATAACATATGGCAGAGGTGCTCAGTAAATACCAGCTTCTCTATAACTGTGGATTGTTTAGCTGTGTTACTTGGAGTCTTGGAGTTCTTCAAAACTTTCCAGAAGCTGTGTTTTGAAGGCACTGGCGGTTGGAGATGGGTGTCTGGGGAGATGGAATATGATAGGAGGAGCTCCAGGTACCCACAGCCCACTCTTAACAGAACACTGGGGTCTCATGGAAATTTTTGTCTAACAAGGTTTCAGGGTAAAAGGTTAATTCAGAATACAAAAATCAAATTCTATTCTTTTTTAAAAAAAGATTTTATTTATTTATTTTTAGACAGAGGGGAAGGGAGGGAGAAAGAGGGGGAGAGAAACATCAGTGTGTGGTTGCCTTTTATGCACCCCCTACTGGGGACCTGGCCTGCAAACCAGGCATGTGCCCTGACTGGGAATCAAACAAGCGACCCTTTGGTTTGCAGGCCAGTGCTCAATCCACTGACACACACCAGCCAGGGCTCAAATTGTATTCTTATTCATTAGTAGCAATCAATTGGCAAATTTTTAAAAAAATCCAATTTGGTATTACCAGAAACATAAAATACTTAGGAATAAATCCAACAATAGATGTCTGAGACCTCTACACTGAAAAATACAAAATGTGGCTGAGAGAAATGAGAGAAGACCTAATAATATGGCAGGATATATTTGTGAATATAAGATTCAATATTGCTAAGGTAGCAATTCCACCCAAATTGTTCTTTAGAGTCAATGAACTCTCACTGAAATAAAATTCCAGCAGGCTTTTGTTTTTGATTTTTAAAATTTATATTAAAATGAGAAAGACCTAGGACAACCAAAATATGTTAGGGACTTCTGAGAAGCAGGCAGCAAGACCACACATGCAAGAGATTAATGTGGGGGGAGACTAGGGAGGATAAAAGGGAATGAAGCAGAGTAAGCAAGGATGCTGTCACACCCCAGTGCAGGTCCAACACCTGTGAAAGGTGAGAGTAAATAAACAATTGTGCAGAAAGGGCTTCAGACCACCGTTGTAGTTCTGAGAGCTTTAGCCAGAAATGGAAAGTCCCCGGGGAAGAGTCCTGTTAGAAGAGTCCTGCATTGGATGAAATGGGCTACCACTAGTACTCCACCATACTTAGCCATTGGTTAGGAGCTACCCAAAGAAACGTGGCCTTTCTGTGAACTTGGTGGTGAATCTACAGGGAGGAGCTATCAACTAGGCTCCCAATAACAGATCTTCTTCTTTTGAAGGAGATCCAAGTGGTGCACCTCCATGGCCAACATACAAAGTAATTTTGAAAAAGAACAAAGGTGGAGAACTTATTTTCTAACTTATCAACTTTACCTTTAGATTTCAAGACTTACTACAAAGTTACAATAATCAAAACAGTTGGGTGTTGGCATGAAATAAATATACAGAAAACACCCTAGACACAACAACAGTATAGTGATTGCCAGAGGGAAAGAGGGGGGAAGTGGAAGGCAAAGGGGGGATAAGTGGAGATGGAAAGAGACTTGACTTTAGGCCGTGAATGCACAATGCAATATGCAGGTGATGTGTTATTGAGTTGTATTCTAGAAACCTGTGTGGTTTTATTAACCAATGTCATCCTGATAAATTCAGTTAAAAAAAAAATAAACATGCAGATCAAAGGAACAGAATCGAGTCCAGAAAGACTCCCACATACATGCTGTCAATTTTTTAACAAAGGTACTGAGGCAATTCAATGGGAAAAGGAAAGTCTTTTCAAAAAATGGTGATGGATCAACTGGATATCCATAAGGGATGGAGGAATGGGGGTGGTGAACCCTCATCAACCCTTACCTCATACCATAAACAAAAATTAACTCAAAATGGATCACAAATCTGAATGTAAAACCACAAAACTTCCAGAAAAAATATAATATTTGTGACCTTAGAGTGGCAAAGTTTCCTTAGAACACAAAACATAAACCATAAAAGAAAAACCTAATAATTGGGCTCCATCAAAAATTTGAAACTTTCATCTTTAGACACTAATAAAGCAAACCACAGACTAGGAGGAAATATTTAAAAACAGATATATCAGACAAAGAACTGGAATCCAGAATACATTTTTTTTAAACTCTCAACATTCAGCAAGACAAACCAATTTTTTTTAAAACAGGGAAAAGATTTGATTAGACACTTCTCCAAAGAAGAAGATATTTGAATGGCCAGTAGCTCACTAAAAAAGGTTCAAAATCATTGCAAGACCACAATCAGCTACCTCCAAACTGGCTAAAATCAAAAGACTGACACACAGAAAGTGTTGGTGAGAACGTGGAGCAACTGGAACTCTCATATACAAGTGGTGGGAACACAGTGGAATTTTGGAAAATAATTTGGCAGTTTCTTAAAAAGTTGAACATATACCTACCATACAATACAGCCATTCTATAATACTTTTGTATGCTAGTGTTCACAGTAGCCTTATTTGAAATTTAAAAAATGAAAAACAACCTAAATGTTCAGTAGCAAATGAATAAACTGTCACTTAACTATACAACAGAACACTACTCAGCAATATTACAGAACAAACTGTTAATATGAACAACATAAATGAATTTCAGAATCAATATGCTGGAAAGAAGCCAAATTAAAAAAGAGTACATTGTATGATCACAATAACATAAAATTCTAGAAAATGCAAACTAACCAATTGTTTCCTAGGGATGGGGTGGAGGAAGGGTGGATCACAAAAGGGTAATGGAAATGTTATCCTAATTTTGGTGGTGGTTCGACAAGTTTATACATGAGTATATGCAAATTTTTTATACATAATAACAAATAGAATAAACATAGAATTGTACACCTTAAATATTTGAGGTTTACTGTGTCATTCATGCCTCAATAAAGTGGTTTTAAAGGGATGGGGGAATGGGGTCTGATGTAACTAAAGCAACCCCGCCTGTACAATAAAAATATTGAAACTGTCCTAGAAGAAATTTAGGAAGAAGTGAGCCTGGTACTTTGCTTTCCTATTTGTCTGTTTAGTGTCTGCATTTCCCCCAGGCTGGGGGAGGAAATGGAAGAAAGAGCAATGCCCACTGCCAAAGAGCTGTCACATTAAAAAAAAAAACAAAACCCAAAAAACCCTGAGCCTTCTGCCTGCCAGGCGGGGCTCTACACAGGGAGGGCCCTTCTCAGTGACAGGGGAGCATACAGGCCAGGGCAGAGGCGGCTGGCCAACACATCACATTGGCCCGGCACACAAACGGGGCTGCACTTGGGTTAATGCTCTGCAGTCACCACACTGAAATTCTTCATAATTTTACTTCTGAACGCGTGTTTTGTAAGTGAAGTCTGATGGGACTTTGGATGCCTCAGGAACTGGGGACCCTTGCCTCTCGCAGAGTTGTGTCTCCTGCCATTGCCAACTCCTCCTCCGCGCCCCCTCACAGTGACCAGTGCCGTGCTCCACAAGGAGGGGGAGGGCTGGGAGCACAACTAGGGGACTGAATCACACACAGGATGCCCCCTCCCCGCCCTCTAGCCCCCTGGCGCCTGCGAGGGTCTGAATGTGCCTGCGCAAGAATCCCTGTACCTCAGGGAGCACAACATTAAATGGCAAACAAAGCACACCATAACAACTGTAGAGAAATACCGAGGAAGAAAGAAAAAGGCTTTTGGGGGGGTCTTACTTTTTGAACAAGGGGCTCCCCAATTTCATTTTGCCCTGAACCCGGGCATATTCTATCACAGAGCAGCCTGCTTCAGAGGACCACACTCAGTCCCCACCCCGCCTGCCCAGCCCGCTCCAGCTATGGATGCCACAAGTAGAGCAGCTGGTCTGATTTTGTCCCCGGAAAGCTTCCAATCACCCCAGGGGAAAGATCTGGCTCAAACTACCCTGCCTAGCAGTGGCAGAGACTGACGCCTTTCTAAGGAAAGGAATGTAGGACTGAACTGCTCTCCAAAGCAAAATGTGTATTAGGGCAGACCCAGGGAAAGCCCTGCTCTCATGAGATTCTACTGGATGCAGACATCCTTGTTAGTTGATTGCCTCTCCAGTGTGGGATGGGGGAGGAAGTCCCAATTCAGAGTTTGGAAAAAAGTCACGATGACAACAGCCAAGTCTACAGAGAGTAGTAAAAGACATCAAGCTCACTATTTCTTTTCTTTCTTTTCTTTTCTTTTTCTTTTTTTACAAATACGATCCCAAAATATTTTTCTTTAATAAAGATTCCACATGTCACCCTGACTGGTGTGGCTCAGTAGGTTAGGTGTTCGTCCCACAAGCCGGAAGGTCACCAGTTTGATTCCAAGTCAGGGCACAGGCCTGGGTTGTGGGCCAGATCCAACCAATGTTTCCATCACACATCGATGTTCTTCTCCCTCTTTTTCTCCCCTCCTTCCCCTCTCTCTAAAAATAAATACATAAAATCATTTTTAAAAAAGATCCCACATGTCATATGTTTAATAGGAAACAATTAATATGTTTAAAATGTTATATAAACTATCCGGTGAGTAAATTTCTACTGTTTGTTCCAGATCATATACTTTTTGTTCAAAATTTGTATACATTCTTGTGAGATTTTCAAAAGTAGATCTGGATATGAACTTGACTGATCAATTGATCTTATAGGATAAGCTTTTTAGGATTCAGATTCAATTTTGGGAACATCTTTTTTTGTTGTTGTTCCCTAGTTAGATTTTTTCAAACTCCTGCTACCTCCTGATCAAGTAAGACTCCATGCTGTCATTTGAAGTCCATGGCCTTCAGGTAGGAATCACCAAGTTTTATTTTAATACCTTGGGTTTTCTTTCTGAATCAACACTTTTAGTCAGACAATGACCCAGGTGCAACAAAAGAGAAAAGGAGACCTCCATTTGCCCAGGGCCCTCAGAGATTGCTGGTACCTCTTTGATTTGTCAGTTCCTTGCCTCCCGCTTTCTTTGCACAGTCCAAGTCAGTGTTAAAACTTATTCTAACAGGCAAGAGCAGATATGAGCTCTTCTTAGGGAGCATGGCTTACAAATCTGTTCGACTCAGGGATTTAGAAGTGAAAATAAATTTGGAAAATTCCACAAAATGAGTCAGGGTGTGATAGAAATGCAGGACTAATCCTGGACTCCACGGGTTGGAGAATGGACTGGCAGAAGCTTCTCTGCTTCCATCCACATGTAGAGGAAAATGCTTTTCCTTCATCCCAGTGGGAGGGCCCCCCACCCAGCCCTTCTCCAAGGCAGGATGAAGCAGTAGAGTCTTCCACAGCACTGGCTGGGGAATAAGGAGGCCTGGGCTCTAAACTCTTATCACTAATTAGTGTGAGACCTCGGGCGCATAGTTTAACCTCCTGGGAGATGCCAGTGTTTGCCTTGCTCGATTGGCATATATGCAAGTTCCGCTTAATAGAGAAAAAATTGTGCATACAATGTGATGTGAGAGCATTGTCACATATTTTGCTCTTTGTTTTTCTCTGAGCCTGGCAGAGAAGGGTCAGATCTGGCAGATTTTTGCAAAGTGAAAGCTACGTCTTTCCTCAGCTGAGTCTGAGCTGTGCAGCTGGGCAAACTTAGAGAGAGAACAGAGGCTTATTGCATCTTTGTACAAAGGAAACTGACTGTTTTCCTCAGTGTTGGGGGAAACTAGATTTACGAAGACTGGCCGTATTCGCTAGCCTGTGGCCTGGCACTCAGCTCATTAGGCCTCAGGGTTCTGAAGATCAAAGAGCTACAGAGTTCATCCAGGTAACAATAATCAAGGGTAATGGAGAGTACCTGTCCCCTGAAAGGGACGACAGGTTGCTGCCACAAGGGGATGTGAGTCCAGCAAGGCCAGATGTTCTGAGTTTTTCTCAAGAGAGACCTGAAATCTGGAATTTTAAAATTTAACATACCCAAAATTTTAAATGATGGCAACGAAAGCAGATTTAAAGGACAGCATAATCCAAGATGAAACAGGTTAGCAGGTTGGGTGGGTTAGTGAGAGAAACTCCAGTTCAGACCGGGGAGGAACAACAGCCGTGCAGCCTGTGCCCTGCTCCCTTCAGAGCGCTGAGAGGAAGAAGGGCCTGAGGGCTTTCACCCAGCTTGTCTGCTGCCTCAGCCTCTCCTCTCTGCCTCTGCTCCTCCCTTGGGCCTGAGGAAATGTCATTTCTCTGCGTGAGAAGGAGGTGAAAAGTCTTGCTCCTATAACCCATTTCTTTTCCCAAAGCTATTATTGTGGCCAGTCCTTGCCCA
Source organism: Anoura caudifer (assembly GCA_004027475.1). Classification (NCBI taxonomy): domain Eukaryota; kingdom Metazoa; phylum Chordata; class Mammalia; order Chiroptera; family Phyllostomidae; genus Anoura; species Anoura caudifer. Next base: position 69,863 of record PVKU01008011.1, read on the forward strand.
CACCTATTGGGCCCACATTTTGAAACTCAAAAGCCTAGAAAAGCCTAGAAAGCCCTGGCCATGTAACTTAGTTTGTTGGAGTGTTGTCCCGATATGCCAAGTTTCCAAGTTCAATCTTCGGCCAGGGCACATACAAGAATCAGCCAATGAATGCATAAATAAGTGGGCAACAAATCTCTTTCTCTCTCAAAAAAAAAAAAAAAAAAATAGTAAGGCCTTGGCCAGGTAGCTCATTTGGTTAGATCATCATCCGGATACACCAAGGTTGCAGGTAGGATCCCCAGTCAGGGCACATATAAGAATCAACCAATGAATGCATAAATAAGTGGAACAACAAATCGATGTGTCTCTCTCTACCTCCCCTTTCCTCCCTCCCTCTCAAAAAAAAAAAAAAAATCAATAAAAAGCATTTTAAAAATAAAGCCAGGAAAATTTTTTTCCCCTTTGCTTTCTGCTTCCCTAAGGCAATGAAAAAAATGCCAGCAGAATTAACGGGAAGAGAGGATAAAAGGTAAACCGTAACACTATCGAACCGGCACCCAGCCCAGGGGTTATACTGGAGGAAGGAACATCAGAGGGTCTCATCGACCTGAATGGGGGTGGTGGGCTTGAGAAGTTAGGACTAGTTTGGTATACCTGGGCATTGTCCCGGGCACAGGGCAAGAAAGGAGACTGGAAAGGCAGATGAAACAAAATTCAATGTGAAAAAAATTTTAATTAGCTCAGATGTGTTATTTTTGTAAAGTTAGTGACCCAACTCTGTTATCTATTCTTTGTAATTTCTCATCTGTGTATTTTAAAGTGATATAAGGGCCTCAGAAACCAGGATCAGGAAACCCTGCCCACCCTAATTTGGGTAGCCTTAATATCTGCAAAGCTGATGCCGGCTGAACTCATTGGAGGCATTAAATGAGGCCAGGCTTCCCTGGGAGGTGTGTCCCAGCTGTCACAAGACTTCTTGCTATTCCAGGGACTGCTACTGCTTTCTGCCTGCCCTCCCCCAGTTCCAGTACCCTTGTCTATTTCCCTAGGCTCCCCCAGATTTTTCTTTTTCCCCAATGGTCCTCCTAACTCCATCTCTTCACTGTACTGGGGCTGACCCCTGAGGACCCAGTTCTCAAGTAGAGAATGTGTTTTCAATCATAAATCCCCCAATTTCAGTTTTGGGCCCCGGGGTTTCTACTGGGGTGCTTCCCTTGGCCCATCAATCCATTTTTATTTCTAAAATACTGAAACCTCCTTGAAGTTCACACCATCCACCCATTCATCCTGACTCCTCTAGTCACTGAAGACTTTAGCCTCTTCCTCTGAGTCTTCCATCCTAAGCAGTTGAATGTCCTTGTGGCAGATCTAAGTGACACCTCACTACAACAGAGTTCCCCAATGTCTGTACCTTCAGTGACATTCTCCTTCCACCTCCACATACTCCCACGGGCACAGCTGGGACCTGGTCATCATCATCGGGAACTGCACCTCCTTGGAAATCTGACTCTCTCACCACCACCTCCCAGTCCATTTGCTCGAGGCCTCTCACTGCAGTAGTTCTCCAGCCTCAACGAGATCTCCAAGCCAGTGGCCCCTCCACTCTGTGCCACTGAACCTTCTCCTAGCTTGAGTTCCCCCTGTACTCAGCTTAGAGGCCATACTTCTTCCCACAGTGCTCTAAAAATATTGTTAAATCCACTGTGTCCCTCTTGACTGTACTTGCCTGGCAAGGGACCTCAGACTTATTCATGTCTGTGTCTGAGTAGGTCAGTGTCACTGGAGAATATGACACGACAGGACATTTTGGCATGGCTCGAACTTCATGTTCTCCAACCCTCATTTGGGCCCTCGACACTGCCAAGCAGTTTTATTATGCTTTTCTGTAAGTCCACCACTTTGACACAGCTTCCTCTTCTCAGAGGTTTGTACTGCCAATCTCATTATCCCCAGAGAAGAAGCTTGGCAGAGAAAACTGACCAACTGCATTTGTGCCTGCCCTCTCCTCCCACGTCTACTACAAGGGAGCACATGTCCCTCCCTCAACCGAGGCCAGTCACTCCACATGTGCCCTGGATCTCATCCCCTCCTAGCTAAAGAAGTCCTTCCTTTAGTATTCCTTCTCCTTCCCTAATCTTCAACCTCTTCCTTACACCTGGATTCTTCCCTTCAGCACTCAAATAAGGTGAGGCACAAGTAATGCCCCTTTTTTATTACAAAATCACAAGCATATAGCTCTATAACACAACAATATCACACTCAAGCACATCATATTACATTTTAGGTGAAATGTTCAAATTAAAACTAGAAATTATGACACCTGTATTATAACCCTACCAACCACACGTAAGCAGGCGTTACTTCTGCCGGAATCTGTGTATGTTACAATCCTCCATTACAAACAAAGCTAAGCAAATAAAACTTCCCTTAACTCCACACTTCCCTAAAATTCCCACTGATTCTGTCTACTCTTCATCCGTAGTTAAACTTTTTGGAGTTACGCAGAGCACCGCCTCCACTCTGTCATCTCATCTCCTTTCCATTCTGACCTCCTACTTCATTGCACAGAAACTGCTCGTTTCATCCGGTATAGATTATCTGCCTCAGCGACTTGACCTCTCAGCTGGACAGGATATAGTTAACCTTATATTCCCTCTTGCAACGCTCTGTCTTTGGACTTGGTGATAAAAATACTTTTTTGGTCTTCTTTGTAGCTTCTGACTATTCTTTCTTAGGACCTTTTTGCCTGTTCCTCTACCTCCTGAATTCTTACTAAATTTATTTATTTTAGAGAGAGGGGAAGGGAGGGAAAGAGGGAGAGAAACACTGACATGAGAGAGAAAAATCAATCTGTTTCCTCTCACACCCTGACTGGGGACTGAACTCATAGGGACTGACCGGCAGCCCAGACATATGCCCTGAGTGGGAATTGAACTGGCGATCTCTCACCTTGCAGGTCGTCACCCAATCCACTGAACCACACCAGGTCAGGGCCTGAATTCTAAATTCTTGAGTTCTTGGGGAGCTCCTCTCACACTACACTCTCCCACTGCAATTTCAACTTCTCCCAAAGCCTTAACTACAATCTCTAGCCTGGTTTAATCTTTCCCGAATTCTTACCATTTCTATCACAGAACTATAATAAGTGCTTGTTTGGGTGATTATCTGTACATTGTTTCCCCTACTAATACTGTAAGCTCCACAAGGGTGTGCAATGTCATCTTTATTCACCACTTCCATAATCCCTTGGGGTCAGCCTGTAAAAAAGTGACCAAGCTTCAATGTCAAGTTTTACTTGCTGGGCCCACCCTCTGCTCACCAAAGGAGAAAGCAAACGTCTGCCTTCATGGGACTGTCTAATAGTTAGAACTTGTCACTGCAGTCTTTTCTCCAGATCTAAGCCTCAACTGTCTTTTCTTTAGTGCAGAAGAGGAAATACAGGTATTTTCTTTGGCGCCAAATGGGGGAATCCTGTAATAATAAAAATAAAGCCAGCCTTGAGGAGTGAGGGGGTCTTCAGGCTTTTAGGTAGAGGAGTGACATAGTGAGGTCTAAATTTTGGGAAACTGTCAGCGGGAAGGAGAAAGAACCAGTGGAAGAAGAGAATAGAGGCAGGGGAATTCAGGTGATTCTGTTTGAGAGAGAGCTGACAAAAGCCTTAGGTTGCAGGTGGTATTGAGGACAGAGAGAAAGAGGGAGAGGTGAGACTGTCAGAGATAAAATAACAAATTGATAGGAGGGTAGGAGAGGTGGGCAGTGAGAGATGACCCAGAACTAGAGGCCTTTAGTATGTTATCCACCATCCTCATCTGTAGGCTCTCACATACACATGTTCTCTCTCCATGGAAGGACCTGCCCCACAATTAAATCCTTGGAATCTTATTCCTCCCTCATGATCTCTATGAAGAGCTCCTTGGCTACCCCAGAAAGAATGGCTCTTTCACCCAGAGCAGTTTGCTCAAGTGGTCAGTATTATAGCCTGTTGGATGTAACACAAGTGTTTGTGTAGTTGACTATATCAAAGCATCGTGCCCTCTGTGATGTGATAGCCACTTCCAGCTAGAACAGTTTAAAAAAAAAAAAGCATAAATTGAAAGCAGTACATTTACTGTACTTCCTTGACTTATAATTAACCAAAGTGTTTTCTTGTCTTTTTTTTTTTTTTAAATAATGTTCTGGTGGGGCATGTTAATAATGTTTGCTTCTCATTTCTCTAATAAGATTTATATAAAGGTCTTAGATGATCCTGGCCTGCTCCTTTCTTTGCCTTCAGAGTAAGCAATCTCTTAACTCTGGAATAGCCTAAGACCCTGAGACACTATCTCTGAGTATCTGAAGACCTGTATTAATCTCACTCCAGTTCAGCTGGTGCCAATTAACTTCTTTGCAAGTTATCTGTGTGTGCATGCCTTAGTAATGTAGCCTATTAAAAGGGGCAGGCATTTTTAGTCACGCTGGATGTATATTATGGCATCGTTTAGTTCCTATATGCTCCGGATTGGCTTACACAGACTTTTTTCATAGTTAATGCTTTTCCTAAACATTCGCTAGGGCTTCAGTAGCCCTTTAGGACCGATGCCTCCATGAAACACTAAAAAAAAAAAATTCTGAATTCACGTCCTATGCCATCACCAAGAGCACTCGGCCATCTCCTTTCAGCAGAATTCTAATGATTCCGTAAGGCCGGAAAGACAGCCTCCTGATTCCTAATTCCTTCCTCTGAACTGGGTCAATCCCTTTGATGTTCGCCTTCATAATTTGCATACTCCTTTTTCTGTGGTGTTTATCACACAAAGCCTTGATATTTTTTATTTGTATTTGTGTCTTTCTCTTTAGTTGTATTACAAGCTCTTTTTTGAATATTCTTTTTTAAAAAAGACTTTATTTATTTACTATTTTTTAGAGAGAAGGGAAGGGAAGGAGAAAGAGAGCGAGAGAAACATCAGTGTGTGAGAGAAACATTGATTGGCTGCCTCTCTCGCAACCCCAACTGGGGACTTGGCCCACAACTGAGGCTTGTGTGCTGACTGGGAATCGAACCATGACAACCTTTCGGTTCACTGACTGGCACTCAATCCACTGAGCCGCGCCAGCCAAGGCATATCATAAACTCCTTAAAGGTAGAGATGATATTCTCTTAATGTCCTTCCTACCTGCCCCCACCCCATCCCACCCCACTCATCCTGGAATCCTAAGCCCATGCTTTGCACTTAGTTGGAGTTCAGGGTTCTAGAAAAGTTAATGAATGAATCATAAACAGAATTTGGGTCATTTCCCCCACAAAATGCATCACCTGTCTTTGCCCACATTGAAAGCCCTCAGCCTCTTTCCTACCCACTCCTACTGGCTCCCTATAGTTTCTCCCCATCTGTTTGGCATTTCCCTCCACCTCTCAAATGCTTTCCAATCTGCTGCAACCTTGGCACCTGCACCATCACTCCCGCCTTTGACTCATCTTAAAGTTGTTTAGTCAGGCTAGTTCCAGAGTTCAGCACCCTTTTGTCTGGAAAACTCATATTACTGCTGGTTTCTCCAGTCCTGGTAACACTGACCCCTACTGTGCAACCCATGGTATCTCTATAAGAAAGAAAGATTTATGAAGTTTCCCTCAGCAAAGGAGATGGTTGTCTCAGAACCAGAAGACCCTATGTGCAGTGGCCAATTTGCCCCCTAAAATCTCCCTTGAAACTGAGGAATACAGTGTGGTCTCTCTCTGGATTCTTTCCTTACATCTTTATTTTATTTTATTTTTTTATTTTTTATTTTTTTTGCACATAGCCAAAACATTGCTGCTCTCTTCCATCATTTCTAAACTTGTTTGCCAGAAACAGATGTTTGTGTAATGGGTACACTGTTATTTTTCATAGAAATTTTTTTTCTCTGCTTTGGTTATTACTTGACAAATGTTCCTGGTGATGGGAATCCTAAGTCCTAACTCCGCCTAGCACACTTCTCTGGGTGCTTTCACTACCACTGTCCCCACTACTGACCGTATCACCCTCTGAAGGCAGAGGGCAGGGATCATTAGCCCCATTTTACAGATGCTCAATCTGTGGCTGGGAGATTCTGTGATTTTCCTAAACTGCCGGGGTCTGTAAGTGGTTGTGGTGGGTGGAGGCAGAAGTAGTTAACCCACAGCTTCCTGAGACTTTCCCACTTTGTCAAGCTTTTGTCAAATTTGTCGTGAGCAGCATTGGCAGCAGCCAACTTTGGTTCCTTGCACACTTAGTCATCCACTTAAGTTGCCTCCCCTATTTTCTTGGATTTAAATTATTTTCACTGAATAAACCAGATTTACATTTTAAAGAGAAAAAACACTCTTATAGTCCTGCTAGTTTATGTAAATCTTTGTAACAATTTTGGCAGACAGCCAACATACATTCAGTGAGTACTGGCTTGTTAGCCCTTTTGCTAGAGAAGGGGAGGCTTGCACAGGCGGGGAGATTGTGGGGATGGGATGGGGTGGGGGACTGGGGCGGGGCCTGGAATCCAGCCCAAGCTCCATTGAAGGGGCACCTTTTTCAAGGTTAATCTCCCAGAGGTGGAGGCTCTTTCTAAGTCACACAAATGAGCTGCTTCCGCTAATAGGATCCAGTTGGGCAGGGGCTGGAGGACAGAGGCAGGATAGTTTACAATCTCACCTGAGAGTCACGCAGCTGCATGTCATTGTACAGCTGTCACCCAGGATGCACACCAAGTGCTAACTGTGGTCAGGGGTAGTAAAAGGAAAACAAAGGCAGGACAGGTGACTGTGGTCTGGGGAGATCCGGAAAGCTTTGTGCAGGAGAGACAGTGATTTAGAAAGCATGTAGTACTAGTTAAAAGGAGGGAAACATAGTGCCATCCCCTGGCAGGGCCTGTGAGTCCTACCTAGTGATTGCTCACGGAGTCTCCAGGCCTTTGGAAGTAGGTCACCTATAAAATGTTAGCTACCCAGTGCAAAGGAGAGGAGAGGGAAGAAAGCAAGAGGCAGTAGAGAGGATAAGAGCATGTTTCTGAACCACAGTAACTGAGTAGCTTGGGTAGGATGCTGCTAGTTTCTAGACTTTAATATTAGTAGTACCCACCTCCTGCACTTGTTAATAAGATTGAATGAGACTATTACCTACGAAGTATTCAGTACAGTGCCTGACACACAGTTAAGTGCTCAATAAGTGTTAGCTATTATTAGGATCACACAGGCATATATACATGTGTGTAAAGTTATTGATCTGTACACATAGATACACACAAAATGCCTATTGTGACCTGAAAGTAGTATTACATGCATAGATTGAGAGTTGATATATTCTAAGAGATACCACAAAAGGTCAGGGAGAGAGGACTTGACCTTCATGTGTGGCTGCTGTTTTCACATGGTTTACAACTCTCGGATGTCATTTAGAGGAAAATATTGCAATGAAAATTGTGATGTTCGGGACTGACCTTGGTTCCCTGGCTCAGGTGCTGGAGCAGTGTCTTAGAAGCCAAGGCCTGTTTGGATTCTTCACGTTACAGCATGAAGGTAAAGCTCCTGTTGGTTCCAACCCCAGAGCCAACAACAGTCTTTTGAGCTGCACCCTTCCTGAAGGTGCTTGTGGGTCAGGCCCTGGGGATCAAAGTACAAGTTTCATTGCCAATGGAAATTTCCAGAGTGGCTCTCCTCACCCTTACAGAATCATTACCTGCTCTGCCCTGCCCTGGACTGAAGGGCTCACAGAGGCCTGCTATAATGTCTAGCCCCAAAGTACAGTAAGTTGAGGCTACCACAAGTTCGAAACAGTGAAATCAGGATTTGGGGGCAAGTTACTTGATCTCTCCACATCTGTAAAATGGATATAAGAGTAAAATGTTCATGGGACTATGAAGGTTTAGCTGTAATAAGGTAAAGGCTAGCATTCAACAAAAAGCAGCCATTACAGGTGTTAAGGGCTGCAATCACTGTATCGATGCTGCAGGCAGAGAGAAGGGACATGGCTGCTGCTACAAGCACCCTTGAAACTCACATGTAATAAAGTGACCATACAGATTACTTTACAGGACTTCTGCCAAGATGGAGACATAGGTGGACACACTGTGCCTCCTCACACAACCAAAATTAAGGACAACAAGGATTTAGAAACAAGAAAACAACCAGAACTGAGAGAAAATTGAACTGTACGGAGGTCCTACAACCATTCATCCAGACCAGTAAGAGGGGCAGAGTCGAGGCAGGAAAAAGTGGAGGTTGGCGGACCCAGGTGCAGAGGCAGCAGCTGCTGGAAGATCCCAGGTGTGCAGGAGGCGGCTAGCAGGCCCCAGGCACAAGGCAGCTGGCTGACCAGGTGGTCCCACATTTGCATGCAGATAGTCCAGGTGAAAACGGGAAACGAGACAGAACTCAAAACCCAGGGCCCCAGTGCCGGGAAATAAAACCTAAAAACACTGAGACCCTACCCCCACATACAGTGTCACAACCCAGCGACTGGGCTGCCCTGCCCTGGAGAACACCTAAGGCTCCACCCCTCACTACGTACCAGACCCCCCCTCCCCGCCAAAAAAAAAAAGGCTCAAACAGGAGAACAGATCAAAGCCCCAGAGCTAATTCATCTAAGCGACCAAGAGATAGCCAACCTATCAAATGCACAGTTCAAAGCCGTGGTGGATCAGGATGCTCACAGAATTGGTTGATTTTGTTCACAAATTAGACGAACAAATGAAGGCTACAATAAGTGAAATGAAGAAAAACACACAGGGAACCAATAGTGATGAGAGGAAAACTGGGACTCAAATCAATGGAGTGGACCAGAAGGAAGAAAGAAACAACCAAACAGAAAAGAATGAAGAAACAAGAATTCAAAAAAATGAGGAGAGGCTTAGGAACCTCCAGGACATCTTTAAATGTTCCAATATCCGAATTATAGGGGAACCAGAAGGGGAAGAAGAAGAGCAACAAGTGGAAAACTTATTTGAACAAATAATAAAGGAGAACTTCCCCAGTTCGGCAAAGGAAATAGACTTCCAGGAAGTCCAGGAAGCTCAGAGAGTCCCAAAGAAGTTGGACCCAAGGAGGAACACACCAAGGCACATCATAATTACATTACCCAAGATTCAAATGAAGGAGAGAATTCTAGAAGCAGCAAGACATAAGAGGACAGTCACCTACAAAGGAGTTCCCATCAGACTGTCAGCTGATTTCTCAAAAGAGACCTTACAGGCATGAAGGGGCTGGAAAGAAGTATTCCAAGTGATGAAAGTCAAGGACCTACATC
>PVKU01008012.1:0-79072 GCA_004027475.1 Anoura caudifer
AGGAAGAAAGAAGAAGGAAAAACAAAAGGCTACCTGGGTGGGACTGTAGAAGTAATTTTTGAACAGACTGAGATTAGGAGAACACGAACAGGTCAAAGGCTAAAACAGGGGCCATCATGGGATACACCACTTGTTCATGATGGTGTCTGGGGCTGGGAAGACCTGGGGAGGGGAGCCTCTGAGGGGTGCTGTGGCCCAGGCTTCCAGAGGGAGCTGGAATGGCTGAGCAGAAAGAGGGTTTTCAGTTGGGTAACTGGCAAGATGGGGACAAAGATAGAGAGAAGCCAGGCTCACGATGCAGGAGAAAACGGTCCAGACCCCCTCGAAGCGAGGGCAAAGGCAGATAATCGAAGAACTTGTGTCTATTAACAGAGCTGCACGCAAGGTGTCCACCCAGGCAACTTTCACCCTGAGAGAGTGGCTTGCCTTCCACTTGGGATGGGCACTGAGAGTGACGAGCAGAAACTGGGAACTGTCTCTTCACTGCTGTGCCTGAAAGTCTCTCTTGGCACTGATTGCTGAGGGCCACCACGCTCCAGATGGCATTGCCTTTTCTAAGACCAAAATAAAATTTTAATGAAATTTCAACATCTAAATTTCTGTTTCTGATAGCATGGCAGATGAAAGGGGACAGTTTCACCTATAAGGATGAATTAGAAATTAATCTGTCCCCTGACCCTGACCCTCTAGAAAACTGCAAATAAAATAGGCTGACAGTGAACTTGAACTGAACAGGGATGTTGATGGATGTTAACTAAACTTATTGTGGTGATCATTTTGCAACATAAGCAATGATCAAATCATAACATTGTCCACCTGAAACTAGTAATATTATATGTAAACTAAATCTCAATAAATAATAAAGACAATTTTTGAAAAAGGGGGTAGGGCAGATGCTAAAATGGTAACTAACAGTTACTGAAACTCACAGTGTTCGGGGTCCTTTGCAAAAGGTAATTATTATAACATTTATCATTTCACTCACAAACATCACTGAGCATCTATCACACACCAGATCCTGCTATGTTGGCCCCTCTTCATGTTTTACAAAAGCTGAAAGTCGTTCATTTGGCAGAAAACCAGGGCCTGCCGTAAAACCCTCCAACTGCTCAGTTGCAAAGAGGTCCAAAATCAAAGATCGTCACAGGAAGGGAAAATTCTATGCACAAGGTACTGTTTCAGAGTGCACGTTGGAGGGAAACACTCCGCCTTCAGCTTTCACCCTCGTGCAGGGGCCATTAGGAACAGCAGAATCTGGGGCCATGGAGACAGTTGGCAGGAATTCTGCATGTAAACGACCAACTTTGGACCAAGGAAGAGTGAGATGCCATTCCCTGGAAGGGAAGCAACACGTAACTGCAGCAAGACGTGTAGATCACAGACGCTCAGTAGATGACACGCACCAAGAAGATGATAGAAATGTCTCCTAAGGGACAGAGAAGAGACATCTACTTAAACCGCGTCTGATTAGTACATTCTCCAATTCCTCAATATGGAGACACTAGAATTAATGCCAGAACCCCACTCCCTAGCATTGCTATAACTTTTACTTTGTTTTGTCTAAGTTTTCTGTTAAATAAGCAGACGCTGGTGCATTCTGTGGTCCATTCTCTCATATCGTTATGAAGCCCCAAGTAGAGAGCCCTGACAGCTATTCTCCAAAGGTGATCCCCAGTGAACCTCACCTCCCGGGAGTCCCACCCTCATGTAGTCCCCTCCAGTGATGAATCTGCAATGGTCTGTGACTTGTTTTAAGCATTAGGATGTGGAGAAGTGACGCAGTTGGTTCTGGGCCTGAACCGAAAGAAGGCCTGGTGGCTTCTGCTCTTGCCCTTTGGGGAGCCCTACACCACCATGTGAGAAAGTCTGGTTCCCCTGCTGGAGTGACCCCACGATGAGGCCATGTGAAGAGAGAGCCCCCGAGATGACACAGAGGAGAGAGACCCGACTGCCCCAGGCTTCCAGCCATGGCCACCAAGCTCTGGACATGTCAGTGAGCCACCTTGGGTGTCCCAGCCCAGTTAAGCATCCAGCTGATGCCATGTGAGGCAGAAGGGCTCCCAACTAAGCCCTGGCAATGCACTGAATCATGAAGAAAAGAAAATGGTGGCTGCTGCAATCCAGTAAGTTTTGGAGTGGTTTGTTACATGGCAAGAAATAGTGGAAACAGAACCCCTGGAATTTAGTTAGCGACAGATGGGAACTGGGACGTTTGATCCTGTGACACTGACAGTCCTCCTCATGGAAGGGTACCCTGTGGGCAGGAAAATGACAGTGACCAGGTGACTGGTATGTGCTGGCCACGTCTCTGTTCTGTGTGAATGTCATGACCAATTAGGCCTGCAGATCCAATGGACTCCAGCTGTGTTTACTCTGAGGCTTGTACCTGCTCCTCACTGTGCCTCGTGTTCTGGGAAATTGCCGGTAGAGGCTTGACAAGATCACCTCCTGTATTCCCGGAGAGTGAAATCCTTCTTCTGTGAGGCCTTTGCAAAAATAACTAATGGTAAAACCCAGTATTAGTCTGAAGACCAAAGACAGAATATAGACTCAGCAAGGAAGAGCCATTAATAAAAGAATGAATGGAGTGAGGGACGTAGTGTTTGTGCATGACTGAGGCTTTCGAAGTGAGCGCACAACCTCACCCCTCGCTGGGTGGCTGATTAGGTGACGATGCTTAGCTAGTAGGAGGTGGAGGCAGAATCTGAACCCAGGTCAGTCTGACTCTGAAACACGTGCTTTCAATTCAACAACTTTCAATTCAACATTCTGCTGCGTCCTTCACAGGATCTGTTTCTGAGCAGGTGAGCCATTTATTAAACCTCCAGCATTTCTAGGCCACTTTTTCCCAGGCAGTGCATTTCAAACAGTCCTCCATGTCATGTGATTCCTTTCAAGAAGATCTTTGTTCTTGAGCAGAAAGTGATTCCCTGAGATCCTCAGTTCCTGCTATCTCAATGCTGGTGATAACAGAAGGGACCGAGGAACCTTGCTGCCACACTTGTCATACCCAGAGGCGTCCTGTCCCATGTCAGAGAAATAGTCAAGATCGTGAGTCCCGTCCGCTGGATCTTGGCCAGTTGCTGGGAGGCTTCACCTGTATTCCACATCCTAGACTTTCTAAGCAGAGGCTCAAACCCCCCGGCAGTCCTGACTAGGTGGTTCAGTTGGTTGGAGTGTCATCTCATGCACTAAAAGGTTGCAAGTTCGATGCCTAGGCGGGGCACGTATGAGAGGCAAATAATCAATGTTTCTCTTTCACATCAATGCTTCCTTTTCTCCCACATCCTCTCTCTCTAAAATCAATAAACATATCCTTGGGTGAAGATTACAAATAAATAAATAAATAGTGTGCAGTTTCAGGGGGGCTGATGCAGCCTGTTTTCTGCAGATTCAATGGTTCTTGGCCTTCGTGTTATAGTCATCGTTTATGTTGGAGGCTGTTTCTTTTGTCTCCCACCAGCCTGGGGCTTTGACTAAGCCTTTCAAAATACCCACTTTGGCTTAGTCACAAGGGATCTTTGGGGGGCTTTGGCGCTGAGATGGTCCCACAGTGTGCTGCCTAAGGAATCATTGAAATTGCTGAAGGCTTGGTCCTGTGCGTCTGCAGCAGTGGTCTTTCCAGGCTGATGTAGAGCCATTATATATATGCAGATACTTCATTCGCTAAGGGCTCTGAATCCCCAATTAAATTAGGGAGAAGGGAGATCCTCCGTGAAGGTCACATACAGACACATGGGAGTGACTGACTGTGACCCAGCAGAACCCACTTGTCCCACAACCTCCTGGAATCAGAGGACTTTGTTTTTTGCTCCCTTGGACTGGAGATGCAGTGGGCATTGTCCTGTCTTCATTGTCAAGAGGCCTCAGCTCCTGCCACTGACCTTAGACTAACTCACTCCACTCACCAACTTCTCTGGTGCTCAGGATCCTCATAACTGACATGGAAGCTGCTGATGAGGCCAACGTGGCCTTGGGCATGAAGAGGAAGAGGAGTGTGGGCTGTCTGTCCAGGGGAATGTTGCCCCCGGGGGCAGATCTGGAAGGGTAAGCAGTGAAGGGAGAGGAGTCTGCAGAGGAACTGTGGAGGCAGGGGTCACTGGGAAGCCAGCCCAGAGGGGCCCCCCACCCCAGGAGTGGAGAGCATGCACTTCAGGGAAGACACATTTGAACCTGAAGAGAACGAAAGAAAGGAGAGTGGTGCATCCCCACGTGACAATGGAGGGAAATTCTGAAGAAAACATAGATTACATTTCTGCTCTAGAAGGAGCAAGGATCCCCAGGAGGAAGGGAGGAGGAGAGAAAGGGGCTGGGAGCAGGGAGCCAGAGGGGAGAGAGGAAAAGAGACAGGGCTGAAAGAGGGAGCCAGGAAAGGACTGCAGAGGCCACCTTGACGGTGAGAGCGAGATAGCACACCACGGTGGGCCGTGACAAGCAGAGAAGGACAATAAGGAGGCCCACACAGGTACTCTTGAAGAATGCGGCTGCCGTGGTGCTGGGAGAGGGCTCAAAGCAATTTCAGGTTCCAAAAACAAAAGGCAGAATGAGACCCTGCTTCAGGTCCAGAGACCTGGGATTTCCCGATCGAAGGGAGGTGGGGCTGTGGGATGCGGCACACACAACACGAATGTTGAAACCATACTCAATGCTGGCTGATCATGGATAGATGGCTGATCATGACTACAACCTAGAAAAAAGCCCAGAAAAATGTGTGAACATGCGTACTCTTCCCTCTGCAGAATCAACACGTGAAAGGGAAGGACTAACAGGAAGGTGCTGGGAAGAAAGATGTCCTGGTGAGAGTGAGTGGGTGAGAAATGATCAACCGCTGACCTTTGGAGTCAAGTGTTGGACACTGTGAGAACGCAGGTAATCGGCGCTGTGGGTACATCTGGGCCAACAGGCCAGAAATCAGGTGTCGGCGTGGGAAGTGGTTGTCTTCATGTGCAAAGAAGGAGAAAATGCCCAGTGAGAGGTTCAACAGGCTGCGGAGTTGAGCATAGAGGTCTGGGGAAGGGGGAAATTGTCACTACAGCAGGAAAAGCAAAATGCTAGGAGGGAAGTGATGGGCAGGAGAGAAGCCCTTGTCAAGGCTTTGGAATATAGCTAAGAAACAGAAAAAACTAGGGAAGGGAGAATGGGGGATTGTAGTTCAGAAACTGTCAAAACCAAAGTGAAAGAAGTTCAAGTGAAAGTTCAAGCAGAGGCACAGGCTGTGGGAGGGGAGGCAGCATTAAGGGATGAAGAGGACAGGTTAAATTGGGCCAAAAAGAGACCATAGGTGAGGTGTGTTTTCCTTAAGGAAGCATAAGAAAAGTGGAGAGGCTGCTGGTCAGTGCTGAGGGGCTCCCGAAAAGTGTCCCACAGAGCGAGGCAGACAAGCTTCGGTGTCGTGGCCGGGCAAAGGGAGAACGAACTGACTGGGTGGACAGAAGAGAATCGTGGTACTTGCCAAAGGAGGAGATTTGTTTTCAGGGTGACAGTTCAGGGACTCCTGCATCACCCCTCTTTTCTGCTACCTGCCCCCCTGCCCCGCACATCTGTTATTTGGGGCTTCCCTTACACCATGTCTACGTGCTGCACTTTGCTTAGGTAAGTGACTCTGAGGTCACAGACAGAAGGAGGGTCACTAGCTGAGACATAGGAGCCCCGTTCCACATGTATGTCGTTCCCTCAGTGGCCTATGAGCCACACCAGCCAGCAGCCGACTCCCGCTGCTGGGATGGAGAAAGTTCTCAAGTTCTCAATTTAGTTTCTGGGAGAGTAGAAATGCCATTAGTCAGCATACATGGGGGTCTGAGCTTACGCAGGGGATTCTTCTTTAAGAAAAAAAATACACAGGTACAAATTCAGTTAGGTTCTAAAGAGCATGTATTTTTGAGAGAAATAATTTTTTAAATCACAATAAATTACAAACATTAGAAAGGGCTAGTAAGAAACATCACAAATCCAGGAAAATTATGCAACATTTTAATTAATGAATCTCCTGACACACCTCTACTATATCTTTGTTTATTTGTGGGAGACAGAATAATAGCCCCCAAAGATATCCTCAACCGGAACATGCGAATATGTTTCCTTATACGGCAAAAGGGTCTTGGCAGATGTGATTAATGGCACAGACCTTGAAATAAGGAGAGTATTCGGAAGATGACCTTAATGTAAACACATGAATGCTTAAAATCAGAGAACCTTCCTGAGTTTGGTCAGAGAAAGAGACGTGATGGCGGGAAAGGGGTCAGACACTACGCCGCTGCCTTTGAAGACAGAGGAAGAGACCAGGAACTGCAGAACCGCACGTGTCAGCTACACGCTGGAGAAACCAAGGAAGCACGTTCTCCCCTCGAGCTTCCAGAAGGAACCTACCCAGCAACACCTTGGTTTTAGCCCCGTGGCACTGGTTTTGGACTTTGGACATCAAGAACTGTAAGATACTAAATTCTGTACTGTTTAAGCCACCAAGCATGGGGTATTATTGTAGCAGCCATGGAAAACAAATTATACTCTTCATATAACAGCGATTTTGTGTCATTTTTTAATATAAGGGACAGAAAAGATAAAATCTTTCCTCTAGCATTGTTGATCAAAATTTGCTTTTTATTGTGATAGTGGAGAAAAGATTCATCTTCACTATTGTTGAGGATTGCTGTCAAACAGGAAAAGCTCTATCAAGATTCTTCCACATAAGTCTTCCTGTGTGGAAGGGTTTTCCACAGACAGAGTTCTGGCTCCGCACGTTTCAAACCTCATTCCCCTCCTTCAGTCCGGCCACTGCAGGTGCGGTGGTGGTGAGACCGCCTCAGGCCCTGCGTCCTTCGGTCACAGCGGTGGATGCGAAGGTGGAGTGGGGCAATCCCGGAAGCCGTTTTCTGCACTGGTGGCCAGCAGTAGCTAACTCTGCAGGCAAGTAACGGCACCACCTGAAAACACCCTAACTAACTGTGTCTCCGACTCAGCTGCCTGCAGCCTGACCCCCAAACGGGCCCACGGCCGTTCCACCATGACTCAACGTTGGGGAAAACAGAACAGTGGAAGTAGAAGTTATCTAAACGCAACTGTGGTTGAATATCATTCTTTTGAATATTTTACAAAAGCATATGACCGCAGGAAGGGGCCCGTGTGAGCGAGGGGCCCAGAAGCCTAAGTTTCCTTTGCGTAAATCCATCTCTGCCCTGGTCTCTCGTATCTGTTGAACTCAGCCACACAAACTGCTGGAGTCTCCAGGGGAGATTCTGGCTCCGACCAGCGGCAGAGCTTTTCCAGCTCAGGCTCCTGGTACATTTTGATGCTGATGTCAGGCCCAAATGCCTTGATGACAGTGGCAAAACAAGAATTCTTCAGAGAGGCCCCTTCCGTCAATCCGGCAGAGCAGGAGTGCTTGGCCTGTCCTTGACTCTGTCCTGCCATTGACCCCATCACCTCTCTCTGCCACACTGCTAACTCTGTCATCATCCTTGAATGGCAAGGACTGAGCTTCCTTTTCCTTCTGGCAGCTCTGAAGGGGGAGGAGCAAACTGTGTGCGGAAGAGAATGAGTTGGCAGCAAGGTGGGAGTTAAAGTGGGAAGTGGGATTTCAAAAAGGTGACACCCATCAAATCAGCTTTCAGGTTTAGCACAGGGATCAGAGAGAGCTTTTGATAGAAAAAGGAATTACTCCTTCCTTAACACACACGCCAGAAGAAGACAAGACATGTCAGATAAAATGCCACCATTTGTGAGGCAATTACACAAGGGACAATGGAGTTACATATGAAAGTTCATAGCCTCCCATCTTGTCCTTGTCAAGGAGACTCTCGGGTAAATGTGCCTGGTCTGCCTTGCAGGAGGAGGATGCCTGCTGGCCCGACCCCCTCACAGCTTCCCCCAGTGGGATTCCGAGTTGATCCAGGCCCTGGAGTCTGAACAAAGGGTATGGAGGCCTTCTGGGGCCTATGAGAGATGGTATAATTGCTGTCTCCCAGGGACAAATGATCCACTGACCCATTCAGATGCTCTCCCAGAGAATCTGAATGTCAACTATGCAAACAGCCAAATTAAAGGGCCAGCTGCTGCCTAGGGTGCCACCCTACACAAAGGGCACTAAAACATAGCTGGAATGTATCAGAAGTTAGATAAATCATAAATTGTTTATTTTCTTACCAAAGTAGTCATCACCCTGAGGTGGAGATTTAAAATACTCCTTGAAGGTGCCATGCAGTCTCTGTGATCAGAGGCACCCATGCCTGTCACACCAGGCCACCCCACTCAACCAGCTGGGGACCACCCTGGACCACCCTGAACAACCTGCTGAAATCAGCAGACAGAGCCTGAAGTGGGACGATGTGTGGTGTAGGGCTGTTTTCAGGGAATAAGTGGACTGTTGTATCATCAAACCATTTAGACATGCCTTCCAAGAAGTTTCCTGGTTTGGGAAATGCATGGAATAATTTATTTATTTTGACCATGAAGTACATGATCTTTTATTAAAAGATCAGCACTTGCCAACAAATATATAAAAATGTGCTCCACATCACTAATCAGCAGGGAAATGCAAGTCAAGGTCACAGTGAGACGCCGCCTCCCACACACGAGGACGGCCGCCGTCACAGTGCTGGCGAGGATGTGGGAAACGGGAGCCCTTGTGCACCGTGGGTGGGAATGCAGACTGGGGCAGCCACTGCGGAACACAGTGCAGAGGTTCCTCTAAATATTAAAACGAGAATTACCATGTGATCCAGAAATTGTATTTCTGAGTATATATCCAAAAGAAGTGAAAGCAGCATCTCAAAGAGACATCTGTGCATCCATGTCCACAGCAGCATTAGTCACAATAGTCAAAAGATGGAAGTGGCCAAAACGCCCATCTACAGATGGATGGGCAAACAGAGTGTGGTATATCTATACATGCGTTACGTACGTATAACGGAGTATTTTTCAGCCTTGGAAGGTAATTCTGATACATGCTACACAATGGATAAACCGCTGGGCATTATGCTAAGTGAAATAGGTCCCTTACAAAAAGACAAATACTGTATGATTCCACTTACGTGAGATACCCAGAACAGTCAGACTCATAGAAACAGAGAGGAGAGTGGTGGCAATGTACAGCGCGGCGCCGTAGTTAATGACACAATGTATATATTTGAAAGTCGCTGAGAGTAAGTCTTAAGCATTCTCACCACATGCACACTATGTAAGGTGATGGATGTGTCAGTTACCTTGACCTTGGCAATCATTCAACAATGTATATGTATATCATATCGTCATGAGTACTCTTTAAATATGTACAGTTATATTTGCAATTATTCCTCAGCAAAGTTTTTTTAAAAAGGTGAAAGCTGCCAGGGGCTGTGAGAGGGAAGAACGTGGAGGTGCTGTTGAATGTGCTCAGAGTTTCGGCGTCAGGAGAGAGAAAAGTTCTGGTGATCAGCCGCATGGGATGAACACACGCGGGATCACTGGACTGTACACCGAATGGGTAAGATGGTAAACTTCATGCTACATCTTACCACAGTTTAAAAAACAACATCACTTGTGACTAAATAAATGTTGATCAAATATTTAAAGAATGCTAAAAGGGAAGCCAAAGTGTTAGAGGGATGTGAGTGCCCGCCTGTCTCAGTCTGGCCTCGTTAGGGCGGTCCTCACACCGAAAGGCAGGCCCTGGAGCCAGGACAGCTGTGAGAAAGCAGAAGCTACGGGGCAGAGAAGAAGTAGGAAGGAAAGAAGCAACAGCAGTTAAAAGCACTACTGTGAGGAGTAAAAAGCTGACCAGGCCAGTTAATCAGCATTTGATCCCAAATGACCTTTGTCTTTGAGCCACGTTGGAATATCTGTGAGTCCTGGGCTCAGGGCAGTCACTGACTGTTGCCTGCCTTCTCTCCTGTGTCTGCTCCAGGTCCCCAGAGGCACCTACAGCCCAAGATGGGATCCTTCAACTTGACTGTGCACTTCACAGTCTGGGCTGGGCCTGAGCCCCTCGGCCTTCCTAGTAGGTTCCAATGCTGTGGTCGCAAGTGCCCACTTGGAGTAGCAAGGACGTAGAACTCCAACTAACCAGACAGAAAATTGTCCATACACAGAAAAGAACATGAGGGAGAAGATGACCAAATGGTGGGCAGAGGATACAGCAATAAAAACATCTTGAGCATCCAGAAAACAGAAAGGGAACTCACAGGCATGAGAAATGGCTGACATCACAAATCATTGTTTAAAGTCAGTGTGTACGTTTGGGGATGAGAGAGACAGCCCCTTCCCAGGAAAAGGGTGTGCAGAGGAGATGCAGGGTACATTTAATCTCTGAATGAGTCAAATCAAAGTCTTTGGACCTAGGTTACTGAGGTTATAGGTAGGAAAGAGTAGGCAATTTGGAGTTGAAACAACAGAATCTAAGTGAAAGAGGAAAAATGGTAGAAAAATCATGATTTTAGTGATAGAAGCTATTGGAAATAGCAGGATTATATATACACACATGTTTTATATGTATGTCTTATGAGCATAAATAATGTGTGTTTTATAATCTGCATATGTCTACACATGTGTGCATATAATAAATATGTATATCAGAGGATAAGGAGGAAGCAAAGCAGGTAAAGGGAAATTATATAAGAATTGCATTTCTAGAGTCAATAGTGAAGCTTATAAAACTGTTGGCTTTGTTCCATGAAAGGAGAAGCTTGGTTAACTTATTAACTCACATTACACAGGTTTTGATGTTTACAAAATGATTTCAAAATCATCATCTCCTTGGGAGGTGCCTTTGAGGTCGAGGGATCAGACCTTGCCCCAGCCGAGCAGGGTGGGGCAGGTCCCATTTTACCTAAACGAGGAAATGGGGGCTTTGAAGTGTGTCCAAGGTCAGGAAGGCAGTAAGTTGATAGAACCTCTTTTCTTTTCCCTTTATTGCAATTCTTCCTGGAGTGCAAATAGACACACTACTTAAATTGAATTTTTGTCACAAAACTCATGGGCATAAAACGAGATCATATATTTTAAAAGAATTTTGAAATGCATCAAATATTGTGAACAGAAGTCTCCCCCTTCTTGCCCCCGGCATGCGAAAGGCACCCAAGAGGGAACTGAGAGAGCAAAAATCACATCGTACGAATTCAAATGTGAGAGGCCAGCTGTTACCGTCAGGTGGCCATAAATGAGTCAGCTTTTGTGTTTCCCAGATGCAGTCATCAGATTCAAGAGGTCAGAAAGTTCATTCCTAGACATGGATCAGGGCTGAGAGCTGGGGTCAGCCCAAGTCAAAAGCATACCTCGTACCCTCCTCCAACATTTAACAGGGTGCAACAACCTCTGATTTATCTGCCTGTCTGGCACGTGCATGCGTAGTGCTCTCACCTACGGTTTTGTAGTTTGACTCTGTTTGGAATTCATAGAGACCCAGGAGAATTGTTTCCTATGTTACATAAGGGATTTAAATATATATCTTCATTTTACTTTTCAGTGGGATATTCAGTGTGTTATTTCAATGTTTTACAGAACTCAGGAGGTGTGGCAGATGGGTGAGCAGGTGCTGGGTGCAGTTCCCTTCAAACCACGACACCCAGAAGGCCCCTGTGTACAAGAAGAGTCCCACACGCATTCCTGTGTCCTTCCCAGGTTGTGACCAGGGCACAGCCCCAGACTCAAAGAATTCTGCAAAGAAGTCACCAAGAAATATGACTTCATAGCATGTAATAAAAATGGATTAAAATCAGGAACGTGACAAGAATACCTAAGATTTCTAAGTGTGAACGGTCCCCCTAGAACTGGCAGCGCACAACCCACACAGGTCTGCACCAGCCCTGAGGCAATTCTTTCTCATGGCTGCTTACTCAGCATACTGTTTGCTCTTGGAAGGCCAAGAAAAGCGAGACTATCAAATGTGTATGCATATATACACACACATACATATATATGTATATATGCACACACATATGTTTGTATATGTATATGTATTAGGCTGTGTAAAGATAAGAATGAAAGGAAAAAACTGTTATTATACATATATTATATGGTTGTCTACCAAGAAATTCCAAAGGAATCAACTGATAACTCTTATAACTATTAAGAGAATTCTGTAAGGTGACCAGACAAAATACCAAACCAAAAATAGATTTCTATATATCCATCAAAAACAATGAGAAACAGTAAAGCTATTATGGAAATTGGCTCAGGGATCAAAAATCAATACAGAAGAACAGAGTATCCAGCAACAGACAAGAAAGAGTGAGAATATCCAACTGAAATACATGATAGAGGTGACATTTCAAATGGAAAGGAAGAGGACAGACTTTTCAATAAACACTATTAGAACAATCCATAAAAAAAAAAAAAAAAAACATCCAGGTAGGCTGAAGACCTATTTTTTAATGATAAAAGTATTAGAAGGTGTATGCCAAAATATCATCAGAAGTTTGGAAGTTGAGAATGCTTTCTCTCTCTCTTTTTTTAAGATTTTATTTATTTAATTTTAAAGAGAGGGATAGGATGGACAAAGAGGGAGAGAAACAGTGATCAATTGCCTATTGCATGCCCCCAATTGCGGACGTGGCCCACAACCCAGACACCTGTCCTGACTGGGAATTGAACTGGCGACCTTTCAGTACATATGTTGGTGCTCAATCCACTGAGGCACAACAGTCAGGGCCAGAAAGCTTTCTTAAATAAGCCCAAAGAGCAAAATCCATAAAGGAGAAAATTAATAACTTCAACTACATCAAAACAACAACAGCATAACAATAATAGTAAATAGTTCTGTTGACTAAAAAAACAACATTAACAAAATTAAAAAAACAAATTATAGGCTTAGAATATTTATTATATGTATATCAAAGAATCACTATTAAGAATAAATATGAAACTCCTACAAGTGAATAGAAAAAGGTAACCCAACATAAAATGAGCTAAGGATATGAGTGAGCAAATAAGAACAGACAATCTGATGGCCAAGAATTGTATAAAAAGATGCCCAACTTCATTAGTTGTTATGGGTTGACTTGTGTCCCCAGTACACCTCAGAATGTGACTCTATTTGGATATAGAGCTTTTAAAGAGGCAATTAAGCCCAAATGAGGTCATTAGAATGGAGTCTAATCCAATATGACTGGTGTCCTTGTCAGACAAGGAAATTAGATCACAAAGAGAGACCCCAGGGATGCACTCACACAGAAGAAAGGCCATGTGAGGACACAGCTAGAGGGCAGCCACCTGCAAGGCAAGAAGAGAGCCTCAGGAGAAAGCAAGTCATCAGACACCTTCATGTTGGACTTCCAGCCTCCAGGACTATGAGAAAATAAATTTCTGTTGTTTAATCCACCCAGTCTGTGGTATTTTATTACGGCAACCCTGGAAAACTAATACCTTAGTAATCAGGGGAATTTAAGTATTTGTAAAAGGGTTACTGCTTTCACTCATCCAGTTGGAAAAGTAATAAAATGTTTAATAAATAGCAAGCATCAGGGTGGGAAGGAGCACTATCATTCTCTACCAGTTGGAGTATAAATTGGTACAGACACTGTGGAGGGCGATTGGACAGTATCAAAAATTAAAATGCACATATCGCAGGACATAACAATTCAGCTTCTCAGCGTATCCTCTAGAAAAACACTTGCACATGGGCGGAGGAGGCGTATACATGAGAGTCATTGTAGCATTTCGGTAAAAAGGGTATATTGGAAACAGTATACACATCTATCAAAAAGGAAAAGGCTAAATAAAAGCATTGAGTTAAAATTGAGGTAGAGCTATACATATATTTGGAAAGTCTCCATATGGAATATGGATATGGAAGGTGTGTTGAGTGGAAAATGGAATAAGAATATAACAACAACTGATTTATTATTACACACACACACACACACACACGCACGCACGCACGCATGCATGCAAAGGAAACCATCTGCCAATAAATACACCAAACTGGCCACAGGAATTACTTTCAGGGGAAGACAGCATTACTGCTGGCAAGATGGCTAAACGAGAATTTAGCTTTCTCTGCACTGCTTTTTCATTTTTATAAGGAGCATGTAATAACTTAGAATTTTAAAAAGCTATCACCTAGTAACAATAGTTTAATCAGTTTTGTGGTTGTCCATTGTGTTTATTCCATAATAATAGAGGAACAAGGTAATAGCTTGACACTAGGAGCTGGCAAATTTTTCTGTAAAGGGCCAGATAGTTAAACTTTTATGTTTTGGTAGCTACACTGTCTCTTTTGCAACTACTCAATTCTGCTGTTGTGGAGCAAAAGCAGCTATAGATAATACTTAATGAATGAACATGACTATGTTCCAATAAAACTTTATTTATAAAAACAGCTGGTGGGCCGGATTTGGCTTGTGAGCCATAGTTTGTAACTCCTGACTTAGACTGTTTATTATAGAACTAAAAATTTTTAAATTTGTTATTTATTATATTTTAATAGTATTTTACTTATTTTATTATATATTATTATTAGTTGCTATGTAACTAGAATGCTTTAAATAAACATTTTTGGTAAATGGTTTTATTAACCAACTCATTAAATAAGTAATGGCCTCCAGGGCCTTGCTTAGGCTATTTTGGACTCCAAGTCTGCAGCAGAGAGGGGCTGATCATGTGTGTGCCTCGGGCTCAGGCAGGACTGAGGTTTCCACCATGTCGCTTCTCTAGGAGGCCTGCACAGGACCAGGGGGTGCTGTTGGTGGGACTCAGCACTAAGTGATTGTTTTCATGGTCTCTTGCATCCCAGAAACATGGAGGGCAACAAGGCCAACATGTTACACAACCCACTGTGATGCAGACCTCAAATGTAAGTTACATTTGTGTTCCCACACTTTTTTTTGCATGGAGCTGGGGTCTGGGCAGTCTGCCTCCAGCAAAAGAGCAAGAAGAAAAAAGCCTACCTGCTTGGTGGTAACTTCTTTGCTGTGACTTCTCCTTCGGGGTCCACTCTGAGTAATCAAGAACAAAGGATCATGCGGAACATCAAGACCCCCATTAGCCTAGTCCTTTGCTTTTCACAGGTGAACCCTTCCCTTGCCAGGAGAGCCTGCGGGTCCTGTTGCAGTCCAGGCAGCGCTTCCTGGTCCTCGTCCTAGTCATAGGTTCTCATTCCCCAGGGTACGAGCCAGTCTTGTCTCTCACCTACATTTCAGCCCAGGTCAGATGTGGCTCTAAGTGCCTCCCAACGGACACTCCTAAGTCCCAAGTCCAGTACTCCAACCAGCAAAGGAACAGCTTACCGTATTTACTCTCATTACGCGCCCCTACTTTTTTCTCTGCTGTCTTCACTGTAAAACGCAGAAGATGGGTAGAAATGTTGCTAGTCTCTGCTTTGTTTAATTAGTTCTGAGCAAGTTTTGTCTTTCTGATGGTCTCTGAACTTTAGCCATTGGGCCAAAGTTATTTTAAACTTAGCTGTCCTAACATTTTTTCCTTCGTCTAAGCCACCTTCCTGGAGAGTGTTAGCTGCCAAAGTACTGGATTCCGATGGTGCCTGTGAGGGCCCATGTGTTTATAAGAGAGAGATCACCAGCACAGAGCAATTGGGAAAGAGTGAGATGAGGGGACTGAGCACAGATCACAAGAGTGTGACCTGTGGCTCCACCTCAGGACAGCTGGCTGACCAGGAGCAGGGAAATGGACCTTGGGGAGAGCTCTTAGGGGTTCTCTCCTCCTCCGAGAGCCAGCAGCTCCTCACTCAGCCTAATCCTGTATGTTCCCCAGCAGCCCTGGCTTATGTCTTTCTTGCCTTCTGGGGGAAAAGAACAGATGAAAGTGGTGGGCTTCTCAGGATACATTGCTCCTACTGGCTGTGCTGTAAAGCATGCATTGTGGCAGATGTGAGAGTGGACTGGATGTGTGCTTCAGACAACAGTGAAGCAGGGCCATCGGCCACGAGGGGAGAGGGAGACCGATGGGACAGGGGGGAAAGAGAATTAGGGGTTTCCAAAAAACTATCACAGCCCTCTTCACGTGGAAATTTGAACTCCCTGACACTTATTTCTTTATTTAAATTGCTTTTATTTTGAATTATACAAGTATATTTTAATCCAGCACTCCAGATAAGAAAAGCAAGACTACTACTTAAGCATGATTGTTTCTAAATTTAAATTGGTTTCTTCTCTTCCATTCAATTTGCCCCTCCCAGGGGGTGAGGAGGATTTGAGTCTGGGTTTTCCCAAGGGCCCAACATTTCTCAAGTGGTCATTTGCTTGCCTTTCCCAACCAAATGCAGAAAATTAGATGGCTCACCCAGCTCACTGTCCCAGCAGAGATTGGGACCCAAGGTCATGGGCCTCTCTTCTTTTTCAGTCAAGTCTCTGACTGACCATAGGTGATTCTGCTAGAGCTGGGTGGCATTGGATTATAAATCCCACTGGCTGGGAGGTTGGCTTTGGCCTCGGACAGAGAGAATCCAGAATAAGTGAAGTACTAGATTTGGGTCCCAGTGGAAACAGCCTCTTGTGCCCTGGGGACTGTGTGCTGGGGCTGGTGGCATCCCTGGGACCCTGAAAGCTATGCCCAGAAGGCCGTGACCACAGCCATAGCGGGTGGGAAACTCACGTCAGGAAACTTATATTTCCAAGATTAAAAGTAGCCCTTTCTGGGAGCAGAGAGAATTTTTAGGGCAGTGAAAATATTCTTGTATGATACTATAATGGTAGATTCATGTCATCAGACATTGACATAAACCCAATGAATGTACACCACCAGAAATGAATGCTAATGTAAACCATAGACTTTGGATAGTTACTATGTGTTAGTGTGGGTTCGTCACTTGGAACAGCTGTGCCACTCAGGGGGGGGATGATATGGGGAAGCTACGTACGTGTGGGGATAGGGAGTATATGGAGAATCTCTGTACCTACCTCTCACTTTTACTGTGAACCTAAAACTACTCTAAAAAAATCCTTACTTTTATATTAAGCCTTTTTGTAAAGAAAGGCATTTCTGTGTCCAGGAAAAAAAGGGGGGGAGGGGCAGGATCCAAGCCCAGGGAGGGCAGCTTGCCAGAAGTCCTTGGGTCATGGATAAAACGCATCGCTTTCATCATCTCTCAAATCTTTCCTGGCTCACAAGGGCCTGGCCTTATCTCTCTTATTAAAATGGTGAATTATTTACTACAAACAGGGAATGAAGAACGGGTTATAAAATCACTAAGGCAAAGAAACTCTCCTCGGGTCTTCGCAGGGATCTCTGGACCCCCCGTCCTCTGGGTCTGCTGTGTGTTGTCATGGACCAGAGGACAGGAGAAAAGCTGTAAGACTCCCAGTCAACTTTAATGTCTGGCATGGCTCTAAGCTAAGAAAACACCCAGAAAATACACTGTAGTTATTAAGGAGAGCACACTGATGCCCCAGGCAAGGGTTTGAGTCAACTCCAAGGACAGCTGGGAAGTTGTCTATTGTGGCAACCAGAAATGTTGAACTCCTAAGCCACTCTTAAGAGCAAAGCCGATCTGATAAGCCCAGGGAGTTTTCTTAGTGTGAATTCATTTAATGTTTTATCTCCCTCTGGGAGTATTTGTATTTTAAAAGAACTGAGAGAGTCAGCTAAAGGAGTGAGGTACTAACCATGTAAAATCAGGTGAAGCCTGAAGAAAAAGGTGTTTATTAACCAGTCACACGGTCCTTCTCAAAAATCTCTTAGGAGTCCTCTGGGACACACTCAGTGGGCCCCAGAAGGGGTTAGCCAGGGCAAGACACGGAGGCGAAGCTCTGGTCCCGGGAGGCCATCCTGGGAGAACCCTCTCCCTTTCATCCTTGGGTGCAGGCAGCAGAAGGTGCCCAAGACTAGGAATCGGAAACTCGCCTCTGAAAATGGTCCCATTTTATCACTAGCTGAAAGCAGTGACAAGAAGTTTCCCTTTTTGGAAATGGCAGGTTCCAACAAGTGGGGGAGTCACTAAAATTGAGCTTCAGCTGCTCCAGACCCTGTAATTGTCCAGAACCCTATCAATCATACTTGTTGGGGTTGGATCCTCAGTATCTTTCTTCTCAGAATCTTGGGACACTTTATTTTTACCTCATTTGTGAATTATACTGCAGAATGTAATGCCTGTGTCTTATTCCCCAGTAGGTTATAATCTCCCTTAGGGAAGAGGCCCTTAGCTGTCTTTTATACAACCTTGTACCAAATTCATTTGGTGGTGCTCAGTTTGATTCAATAACTCTTCTAAAGATGGTCTTTCCTGGACTTCCAGCCAAGAGGAGACATATACAGACACACTGTGCCTCCTCGCACAACCAAAAGAAGGACAACAAATTTAAAAACAACAACAAAAAAAACCCCATCCAGAACTGATAGAAAGTCAAACTGTATGGAAGTCTGACAACCAAAGAGTTAAAGAAGACACATTCATCCAGACCAGTAGGTGTGTGTGTGGGGAAGGGGGGGCTCCGCCTGAAGGGCCCCACTGGCTGCCATGGATGAGAATAAGTCTCCCAAGAAATGATCTACTTGGGGAGGAAAGGTGGCTGATCTCTCAAAGAAGAAGGACCAAGACCCGTTTCCTTAATGGGCTTTTATTGGGTTCATTTTGCACAGGAATACAGGTAAAGCTTATTAATCATTGTCAGGCAGTAAGGATCAAACAATAAATAGCATACAAAGAACTACAAGGGCTCATTCTGAGTCAGGGTCTGTTAGCTAAAGGGCTGCAAAACTTTGGGAAACAAACTCATATCCTGCTTGGACCCTTATCAGAAAATTGAGAGCATTCTTAGCAAAGCAGGTTTCACAGGATTTTATATATTCTTTCTCAGGACTGATCACCCCAGGGAACCTGCCCTTTCCAGCACAGGGCTGCATTGCCCTCTGTCATTATTTCAAGTTTAAGCCAGGCAGGGGAAGTAAGGCAGCCAAGAGATTAGGAGTCTTCTCGCAGATGGAATGAGGACTCAGGCTATGTCAAAGTCAAGGGGTGAGGGTCCATCACCCCCTTTTGCTATAGCCCCCAAGTCCTTCTCTGGCCCCCCCCCCATGATCATGCCTGCCTTAGGTTGTTCCTCCCTTGGGGAATCTTACCCATCATTGGCTAACCAATCATGCACTGGGGGCCAGGCAGGGTGAAGTAAAAGGGGCAGAGGTGGTGCCCCTGCCAGGGAGATAAGCGTTGTCTCCTTAGTGGCTTATGGTCCCAAGGTCTCTCACTCAGCCTTAGCCAAGGGGGATTACAACTTCTGAAAAAAGGCAGGGTGGTTCCCAACAGGTAGGAGAGGCAAAGCCAGGCAGCCAGGCAGAGAAGACTCCCAGCAAGGCGGTGGTTAGAGGACCAGGACAGGCAAGGCAGCAGCTGGTGGAGTGGGTGGTCCTACATTTGTATGCAGACAAAATAGGAGGAACAACTGGGGAGCAAGATAGACCACGCAACCCAGGGTTCCAGTGTGGGGAAAAAAGCCTCAAGACCTCTGACTAAAAAAAACCTGTGGTGGTTGAGGTGGCAGGAGAAACTCCCAGCCTCACAGGAAAGTTCATTGGAGAGACCCACAAGGCCCTAGAAAGTACACAAAACCACCATCCCTGGGAAACAGAACCAAAAGGACCCAATTTGCTTATGGGTAGGGGAGGAAGTGACTGAAAGCTGAACAAGTGGCATTGTTCTCTCTTGGACCTCTCTCCCACATACAGCACCAAAACTCAGCATTGTGGGTTGCCCTGCCCTGGTGATACCTAAGGGTCCACCCCTTACTACATAACAGGCACACCAAGACAAAAAAAAAATGGCCCCAATGAAAGAACAGATCAAAGCTCCGGAAAAAATACAATGAAGTGATGAAGAGTTAGCCAACCAATCAGATGCAAAGTTCAAAACACTGGTAATCAGGATGATCACAGAATTGTTTGAGTATGGTCACAAAATAGAGGAAAAAACGAAGGTTATAAAAAGTGAAATAAAAGAAAATGTACAGAGAACCAACAGTGATGGGAAGGAAACCTGAACTCAAATCAATGGTTTGGACCAGAAGGAAGAAATAAACATTCAACCAGAACAGAATGAAGAAACAATAATTCAAAAAAGTGAGGAGAGGCTTAGGAACCCCCAGGACAACTTTAAACACTCCAATATCCAAATCACAGGGGTGCCAGAAAGAGAAGAAGAAGAGCAAGAAATTGAAAACTTGTTTGAAAACATAATGAAGGAGAACTTCCCCAATCTGGCAAAGGAAATAGATTTCCAGGAAGTCCAGGAAGCTCAGAGAGTCCCAAAGAAGGTGGACACAAGGAAGCACACACAAGGCACATCATAATTAAATCACCAAAGATTAAAGAGAAGGAGAGAATCTTAAGAGCAGCAAGAGAAAAGGAGACAGTTACCTACAAAGGAGTTCCCATTACTATCCGCTGATTCCTTAAAGATGGTCTTTCCTAACACTGAATTAGTGTTCTGCTTTTATTGAAAAGGAGAAAAAAATCAGCTCACAACCACCTTAAGAGAATCTTCCAGCAGCTCATGTCACTGGTAAATGAAACTCATGTTTACTATTAATTTGTTATTAAATGAAATAATTCTCCAATGAGTAAAACCTCTTAAATTCTAGTTTTTTTTTTAATTTAAACACCTGATGATGGCAAATGCCATGATGAAGATAAAATATATCTTTACAGGAAAGAGATAATTGGGTATTTATATATAGAATCATCTAACAACTAAGAAGTGATTTGGAATTCTATATTAATTTTTTATTAAACTACTACAATGTATAAGCAAGATAAGAAATTGAGGAAAGAAGGTGGATATCTGCAATCTGCTAACACAATGATGCCTTTTTCTAGTCAGATTAATATGACAATCATTTTCTTTCTACAGCTATAGTTGTTAAAGTGCTTTGCTCTACAGTATTATATCAGGAACTTTTGAATAAAATGTAAAGTTAGGGGTCAGATGGGGAACGCCTCTAGCACATGAATTGGATCATTTCTTGGAAAAATTGTGCCAGTTCCATGAATTGTAGCACCTTTTGTTTAACCATATGTACAACAATCGAGGCCGCTTAGCCACTCAGCCTCAGCCAAGCAGGTGCTCAGACCTGTTTGCCTCCATAAAATTCAATGTAATCCTAATTCCTAGAGTAGGAATTCAGGAAATCACTCAAGTATTTGTGTCTTAACATTGCCAGTCAGTTTTATTTTTAATTTAATTCATTAATTTTATTTTTAAAATTTTATAATGCATAATTTATCAGTCTTTAAAATTTTTTATTATGGATATATATGTGACATAAAATTAGCCATTTAAACCATATTAAATGTACAATTTAGTGGCATTAATTGTATTACCAATGTTATATGACCATCACCACTATCCATTTCTAGACCCCTTTGATCACCCCAAACAGAAACTCTGTATCCATTAAACAATATCTATTCCTCCCTTCCTCTAGCCCCTAATAATCTCTCACCTATTTTGTTTCTATTAATTTGCCCTTTATAGATATTTTATGTAAGTGAAATTACATTCTCTATTTGTTCTTTCGTGTTTGGCTTATTTCATTGAGCATAATGTTTTCGAGGTTTATCCATGCCGTCACATCAGAACTTCGTTCCTTTTTAGAGCTGAATAATACTCCATTTTATGTATGTAGCACCTTTTGTTTAGCCATTCATTTGTTGGCCTTTTATAAGGTGACAGGAAAAGTTTCCTTTTTATTTTCTTAATGAGTTTGTGTAAAAGTGGTATTGCTATCCTTAAATGTTTAATGAATTCATCAATGAAACTTGTTGATCCTGGAGGTTTCTCTGTGGAAGGTTTTGGTAACAAATTAAATTTTAATAGATATAGAGCCATTCAGATTTTTCTATTTATTCTTACACCTGTTTTGGTGAATTCTGTATTTCAAGGACTTGGTCTATTCCATTTAAGCTACCAAATTTATTGTCTTAAGTTTTCAGAATGTTCCCTATTACCTTTTGAAGGCCTGTAGGATCTGTTGCGACATTCCCTCTTAGGGTGTAGTGATACTCCCTCTCTCATCTCATTCTTGACATGGATCATCTGTATTTCTCTTTTGTTAAATCAGGATTTCTAGGAGTTTATTAATTTTATTAATCTTTTCAAAGAACCAAATTTTGGTTTTGTTGATTATCTCTATTATTGGTAAGTTTTGTTTCATTGATTTCTGCTCATATCTTAAAATATCCCTCTTACAACTTTCCTTGGGTTTACTTTGCTTTTCTTTTTGCATCTTTTCTAGACGGGAATTTAGATACTTGCTTTCCAAGTTTTTTCTAATATGAGTATATAAAGTTACACATTTCTCTCTAAGCGCTGCTTTTGGTACATCTCATACATTTCAAAGTTATATTTTCTCAATCACTCAGGTCAAAGTATCTTCTAATTAGTATCTTCAAATGTCATTTCTTCTTTGACACAAAGGTTATTTAGAACTGAAAAACAATTTAAAAACTTTAAAAAAAACTGTATTATTTAACCTCTAAATGTTGAGGCATTTTCTAACAATTTGTTTCCTTCTGATTTCTAATTTAATTATTTTATCTTGGTGATCAAAGAACTTTTCCATAGTTTATTGACATTTGTTTTATAGCCCATAATGTGGCCTATATTGGTAAATGTTCTATATATATTTGAAAAGAATATGTGTTCTGCAGTGGTTGAATGTAGTGTTTTGATTAGGTCAAACCTTCTATAACTTTAATGATATTTTGTCTAATTATTCTATTAATTATAGAGAAGATGTTAAATCTCCAACTATAATTTTAGATTTGTCTCTTTCTATACTTCTGTCAGTTTTGTCATGGATTTTGAAGCTCGGATACAGTGGCATAAATAGTGAAGAATGTTCCATTTTCCTGATGAGTTGATCCTTTTATGATTATGAAGCATTCTGACTCATCTCGGGCAATACTCTTTGTCTTCCCATTTTCTTTGCCAGTTATATCGACAGAACCACTCTATGCTAAATATTTTCCTGGTGTGTCTTTTTTTCCATCTATTCACTTTAATTCTTTGATTTTATATTTAAAAGTGTCTCTTACAAATACCATGGAGTGAGTTTTACTTTTTAAAATATCCATTTTGACAATCTGTGCCTTTTATTTGGAGTGTCTAATCCACTAATATTTCACGTGCGTTATAACTGGGTTTAGGCATACTGTTTTGCTCTTTATTTTCTATTTGTCCCATCTAGATTTTATTTCTCCATTCTTTTCCTGTCTGGATTAAGTTTTAGTATTCTCAGTCAGCCAGGGATGTATGGAGAACTTCTCAAAACTCCGAGGATCTCCCCATTAAATTTCTGGTTGGTTTGTTGTTCATCCAATTGGCACTGCGTTCTTGAGCTAAGAAAACCATGGGGTTTTCTTGCCCCCCCATTCATTTATTTTTTTTCTGATTTCAATATTTACTACAAAAAATAGTAATCAAGACAATGTGGTACCACCATAAGGAGAGGCACATATAAAGCAATGGAAGAGAATTCAAAGTCAAGAAATAAATGCATGTGTTTGTGGTTAACCTATTTTTGGCAATATGTCCAAGATGGGGAAAGAATGGTCTTTTTAACAAAGGATACCAAACAACTAGGTAGCCATATGCAGAAGAATGAAGTTGAACTTACATCACACCATATACAAAAACTAACTCAAAATCAATAACCCAAATATAAGATCTAAAACTATAAAACTATTAGAATAAGCATAGGGATATATCTTCATAACCTTGGATTTGACAACAGAGTCTTAGATATGACACCAAATACATGAATAACAATCAGAAAAAATCAGATATAGTGGACTACATAAAAACTGAAAACTTTTGCACTTCAAAGGACATTATCAAAAAAGTGAAAAGACACTCCAGATAACAGGAGACAATATTTGAAAATCATGTATCTACTACTAGGGGACCTGTACATAGAATGTATAAAGAAAACTTACAACTTAATAATAAAAAGACAAATAATGCATTAAAAATGAGCAAAGGACTTGAAAAGGCATTTTTACAAAGAAGATATACAAATGTCCAATAAACATATGAAAAGATTATTGATATCATTAATTATCAGGGAAATGCAAATCAAAACTACAAGATACCACTTTTCCCCAATAGGATGGCAATAGGATGGCTATAATCAAAAAGTTTATTTGAGTTCAGGTTTCTTTCCTTTCACTGTTAGTTCCCTGTATATTTTTCTTTATTTCACTTTTTCCTCTATTTTGTGACCATACTCAAGCAATTCTGTGAGCATCCTGATTATCAGTGTTTTGAGCTGTGCACCTGATAGGTTGTTTATCTCCTCATCGCTTAGTTCTTCTTCTGGAGTTTTCATCCGTTCTTTCATGTAGGCCATATTTCTTTGTCTTGGCACACCTGTTATGTTGTGAGGGGTGGAGACTTAGGTATTCACCAGGGAGGGGCAACCCACTTGCTGCATTGTGGTGCTGCATGTGGTGGAATGGTCAGAGAGGGAACACTTGCTTGGCTCTCGCCCTGCTTTCAGTCACTTCCCTCACTTCCCACAGCAGATTGTGTCCTTTCAGATTGATTCCTTGTATATGTTTGAGGACCCTGTGGGCCCCTCCAAAAGACTCTCCTGTGAAGCTGGGAGTTTCTCCCACTGCCACCCCCACAGGTTTTTTACAGCCAGAGGTTTTGAGGCTTTATTTCCTCATGCTGGAACCCTGGGTTATGTGGTCTGTCCCCCTCCCCAGTTGTTACTCCTGGCTTATCCACATGTGAATGTGAGACCACCCGGGCCACCTCACCCACTCTGGTCTGCCAGCCACTGCCTTGTTTCGTGTCCTCACTGCCCCAGCTTCCCATCTCTGCCCCTCCTACTGGTCTGAATGAATATTTCTTCTTTGACTCCTTGGTTGTAAGACTTCCATACAGTTTGATTTTTCTGTCAGTTCTGGTTGTTTTTGGTTTTTAAATTGGTTGTTGCCCTTCTTTTGGTTGTGCAAAGAAGTGAAGTGTATCTACCTACACCTACATCTTGGCCGGAAGCTCCCCCCTGTTTATTTCTAACCAACTTCACTACTTTCAGCATGTAAAATCACAAGATTTCAGCCTACCTCCCCACCCTAAATCAAGTCTTCTCCCTCTGGCAGAACAACTGCTGGACTGGAGGACTGCCATCCCCACTGACTGAGCTGGGTGGGGGTAGAGCTAGTAGCAGATCTCTGGTTTTACCTGAATCTCCAGCAGGTTTTCAATTTGTTGTCCATTTCTGGTAGATTTCTAGTGTCCCCAAATAGATGTTTTTGACAACTTTATCCAGTTATATCCTTTTTTTAAAAGTGGAGGATTGCTGACCTCTTCTTTCTATCATAATTGGAAGCTGACTTTATAATTATGTTTAAATATAATTACTTTAATCTTTATTTAAAATAAAATAAACAGTGAAAAGAACATATCTGCATTTTCTCTAAAACCATTTTTGGAGGCTTCTTAAGGTATTGAATGTTGTTGTGCATGGATGAATAGAACAAATTCCTTCCAGGATGTAGTTAGTGCCAAAGGCCTTTCTCCCCCGTGTGTCTTACTTGGTCACTTGATAACATTCACCAACTGAACCACAAAATGTTAAACCTTTATTTACTAGAAATGAATGTTACAAATTAGCATCATGTTCTTGAAAACTCATTTCACAGCATAAAATACCAAGACATCGTAACTTCTGATGGCATGATAACCAAGACACCAGAAGTACATAAATATTGCATAACTGTTTTTCGAAACCACACAATGTTTGCTTCTACAAACATTTAGTATATGGAATTCCACTCAATAAATACTTGTTGAGAAATTACTATGTGGCAGAGACTGTGCCAGGTGCCTGGAATAGAAACAAATGAACTCAGGAGGCATAGCGCTTGCCCTCCCCTCAGAGCTGAAAGCTCGTCAGCTGGGGAGCTGATTACGTAGACAATTACAATCAAGTGTGAGACTTGCTAACGTGGAGGAAGTGCATGTGTTATGGCTGTGCCAGTATCAGTGTTTCCTCCCACATATTTTTGAAATCCATTTTTTAAAAACATTTTATTTATGTATTTTTGGAGAGAGAGGATGGGGGAAGAGAGGGAGAGAAACATCAATGTGAGGGAGAAACATTGATTACTGTATTTTTGGACTGTAAGACGCACCCCCCCCCAATTTGGGAGGAAATGGGGTGCGTCTTATAGTCCAAATGTAGCTTATCTGGCTCGCTGTGGGGGGTGGGGGGCCGGCAGTGGCGGAGCAGGGACACTGGAGGCAGGAGCAGGGTTGCCACTGCATTTTTCTCCCAAATTTGGGGTGGGGGAAATGCTAGTCTGAAAAATACGGTAATTGCCTCTCACACCCCCAACCGAGGACCTGGCCTGCAACCCAGGCATGTGCCCTGTCCTGGAATCGAACCAGTGACCTTTCAGTTTTTCTGTTTTGGGAATGACGACCAACCCACAAAGTCAACCCAGTCAGGGCTGTTTTTGGAATTCTTGACACGTTAGAAATAAAATATCATTTAAACCTGTACTGAAGACATGTCTTCCACGGTTAAGTCTCTCTAAACAGTAAATACCTGGGTGGGACAGTTCCCCTTGGGAGAAGCTTCTTTCTCCTATTCTAAATCTTGAATGAACCTTAGGTTGCTTGGGATGCTTTAAAAAAAAATACCCTTGCCTGGCTACACTTCTAAAGATGCTATCGTTTTTTAAACCACTATCCATCATGTCAGATTATTTGCTCAATCCCAGCACACATGTATAGAGGTAGCAGGACTATAACCTATACTCCCACGGGAAGCAGCTTCTCTGACTACAGTGCAGAGCTTGTGAGTACCTCCTTTAGTCTTACAGTCTCTACTCATTGCCTAAGTTACAGGTAAATTCCCCCCGCTCCCTTCCATGAAGTTCTGTCATACATCTGTAACACAGGTTCTTTTAAAAATTAATTACACATTTACTTATTTCTCCCAACCCCTACCTCTTGCCTCTGGTAATCACCAGCATGTTTTCTGTATCTATAAGCTTGGGATTTATGTTTGTTTGGTTTTTTGTTTTAGGTTCCACATATAAAGAGATCATATTGTATTTGTCTTTCTCTGACTTATTTCATTTATCATGTCCTCCAGGTCTATCTATGCTGTCCCAAGTGGTAAGATTTTGTTCTTTTTTTATGGTTGGATAATATTCCATTATATACATATACTACTAGTTATTTATCCACTCATCCACCAGTGGACACTTAGGTTGTTTCCATGGCTCTAGTTGCCATGATAACATGGCTTTAAACATAAGTTTTGCTCATTGCACAAGGTGCTTTGTTTTCAAGGATAAATGTTATAAAGTTAGTTATTTAAATTCAAGCCATTATAATTAGAGGGTTGTCAGTATCAGAAAAAAGTTTTTCTCTCCTGGTTAACTTCAATTAGCTAATGGGAATTCTATATATAATACTTTATATTTTCCTTTTTGTCTAAATTCAAAGCCTTTTCTAAGGATAGAGGGTTTTTTTTTTTTTTAGAAAATATTCTAAGTTTTGTTATATGCTCTTTATTAGAAGCCACTTTAAATCCTTTTTCAAAGTAGGTATTGATTTTAACTTAAGTTCATCACTATAGAGAAGGGATGGGCAAAGTACAGCCCATGGCCAAATTCTGCCTGCTGCCAGTTTTTGCAGATAAGTTTTATTGGAACACAGCCACATGTGCCATCCATGGGCGTTTTCTCCCTACAACAGTAGAGGGAGCGGCTGCATCAGAGACCATCTGGCCTGCAAAGCCTAAAATAGTTACTATCCGGCTCTTCACAGAGAAGGTCTGTTTCCTGCTCTATGGCGTCACTCCTCCCACTTTCCATCCCATCATCCCCAACTCACTTCCCATTTTGTGGTCCTCATTTTTTTTTTTTAACTTTAGGAATGAATGATACAAACTTTGATTAGTTCGAGTTAGCATTTTTAAAGGAACAAAACAAAATTCAATTGCCTCCTGACTTGTGCAGTACTTTGTCTGTCAGTGATCCTCAGGGGAAAAGAAGTCGCCCCAATCCTAGTTTTCCAAGGACAAAATAAACCCTTTCAAGTTTGTATGATCAGGTATTTTTTTTAGCTCAGAAACTCTTTGAGTTATTGTTTCCACTTTACATGTTTTGGTTTCTTCTTTAAGAATTCCTATTGCTTGTATCGGTCATCCAGAGCTAACCTCTCTGTCGTTTTCGTAACTTTGCCCTTCCCTTCCAACCCATACTGGATGATTTAACAAATCTGTCAGCAACATACCAATTTTATTCTCGGCTGTGAAATTTCTGTTCTTTTAACTGCATCCCAATGGATGTCATTGGATTTTAAGCTGTTGTATTTTTTTCTTCTAGCTAGCTTTGCTTTTTTTAATTTAAAAATTTTTCAATCACAGTTTACATTCAGTATTATTTTGTACTAATTTTAGGTGTTCAGCACAGTGGTTAGACAATCATGTACTTCACAGAGTGTTCCCCCAGGTAGTTCCAGTAGCAGCCAGCTTTCTTTTCTTTTCAGCCTGCATCTGTCTGGGTTTTGTTGTTATTTGTTTTTTGTTTTTGTTTTAGCAGCTGTTGTCTATTCTCATTATTCTGTTTCAGTTTACTAAAAGGCCATTTCTTTTTGCCTCCTATTCAAAACACCAAGCAGGTAGTTTTTCTTGTTTTCTATAATAGATGTTTTCTAAGAGTAACATAGATTATCAAAGTAACATACATTTATTTTTGTAAATTCTTTATGTGTCCCATGTTAGTTTAGTGTTGATACTTTTATTTATTGTTTTTCCTATGTACTGATTTTTAAATGAGGAAGGGCCCAGTCAACCCTGATGCTTGTCAATGCACTCGATGGGCAGGTTACTCTCCAACATTGCTCCTCTGTGGGTGTTGCATGAATGTAATTCTTAGATTTCAAGTTCAATGGTGAGCTAATGTGCTATTATATTGAGATAGCACAATTTATTTTTTTATTCCAATCTTGGGACACTTGGGTTTCTAGTTTGAGGCTATCATAAATAGTATTGCTGTGAAGTTTCTTGTCATGCCTCCTGATACACATACTCATGCAATTCTATTAGGTGTATGTCTAGGAGAGGAAATGCTGGGTCACGGGAAAGGCATATTACCAACCTTAGTAGATAATGCTAATGCCCTATGAATAGCAAACCTAAACTACTCAAGAAATATTCAGTAACATTGCTTTCTTTTTGGCTCAACAAGTTAGCATATCCTCATAGTTAATAAAATGTTAAAATGAGACATGAGAAAATTTTCTTGTGAAGTAGAGTATTTAGGAAACACCAGAGAGAATAAAGCTGCTTCATCTGATTATTATTACTTCAAATCACTTTAAGTTATTGGGAGTTTAAGAAAAATAAATCTCCTTCTCCACATATCACACATTGTCAAATCCGTAAGAGCCACACATCTTGGGAGAAGGGCAGACTATTGAAATTCTTTATGATAATTTGTACAGCTTCTTTAAAAAAAGATCATAGCCTGTAAAAAAAAACAACACAAATGTTTATGAGCATGTCGTGTTTTTAGAAATAATCGCCATCAGAACAATACATCCAAAAAGTCACTGACGAAACTACACAGACCCCTGGTTTTGAAGTCGCACAGCCCTAGGCACATCCTGGCTCTGCCACTTAGGAGCCTCTTGCCGAAACATTTCTTTGCTCACAGGGTCTCGGTTTCCAAATTCTAGCACTTTTACAAAAACAAAGCAAAACAAAACAAAAACCTTCACATTAACTGGGTTATAGCTGAAAACTTAAGATGTGTACACAATAAAAAATTCAAACTATAAAAGGATATACATATATATCCTTTTGTGGGTATATATTCATGAAGAAAGGAAGTCTATTTCCCCTCAGTCTGTCCTTCAGTCCCCAGTTTCCATGCGTAGCAACAACTACTTACCCATCTCTTGTTGATCTTTCCAGAAATAGTCTGTGTACTTTGCAGGCATAATGCATGCACATACATACTTGTATATATACATACATAGTTATAACTTTTAATCATGGAACATTAAACCCACAGGACAGTACAGAAAACCAATGTGCAGCTTAATGAAGACACATTAAAGTTTCATCTGTATAAGTATCATACCACCCAGGTCAAGAAATCCTACAAGCTCCCACTTAGTCCTTCCCAATCACAATCCTCTTCAGACAGGCATAGGGAAACAGACCAGTCCCCGGGTAAGGGAACTCTTTGTTACAAATATCTTTGTTTGCACATCTGCTAAGCCTGTTTTTCAGACAAGTAACAAGCAGGAAATCACAGCTGAAATACAAACTCCTCTCTATGAGCAGTTGGGAAGTCCCTTTGCACAGACTGTAAAAAATCTTACATAATCCCAGAATGCTTTGCTGCACAGACCATAATAAGTCCTGCACAATCCCAGAACATTTTGCTTCACTGATATATACCCAGACATCGGTGCTCCAAAAAAGGAGAAGTCTGCCAACTTATTCCCTGATTGGTTAACTCCCACAACTTCTATGTCCTTAAGCCATAACCTCCATACGTGTCACACAGAATCTGGGATCTTTGCATTCTCACCCTCTGCAGAGCCTGAATAAATCCACCTTTGGTTTTATCAGTGTCCCTTGTCTAAATTCATTTATATCAGGAGACAAGAACCCAAACTCACCAGTAACACTCTCCCTACCCTCTAAAAGCACTTACTATTCTTACTTTATAGTAATCACTTCCTTGCTTTTCTCTATATTTTTACCTCCTACTTATGCATTCCTAAACACAGTATTTTGAACTTTATAGAAATAAATTCATATTGTAGACTTTTTAAAATTTGGCTTCTTTTAATCTGTATATCCGTGAGAGTCATCCATGTTGTTGCATTTAGTTCTATTTCATTCATTTTAACTACAGTAAAGTAAGGATTGACTTTTCTTTTTTTTTTTTTTTTTTTGCAAAAGGCCTGATAGTAAATATTTTAGGCTTTGTGGGCCAAAAGACAAAATGGAGGACATTATGTAGGTACTCAAATAACAAGAGAGAAAACAAGCTATCACACATTTTTATTATAAAATTCAAAAGACAGTAATAAAAATTGACTACAGTTTTTTTATAATACAGGCCTAATAATGAGAACCTATTATTTAGGGAATAACATTTTGCTTAACTGAGGTTCAAATCATCAAGTTGATTGCAGATGTTCAGCTGTTAATGGCGGTGTGCAATGAGACACTCCTCCATCCCAGCTTTGAAAACGGCTTTCACACAGGTACATGAGGCCGATGCTAATATCAGTCCATGAGCATATGCTTTTAATTGCACATATTTATTACTTATTTCTAGAATTCCATTAGATTCTTCTCTTGATATTTGCCTTTTAGCATGTCATTACAACGCATTAATCATTTTCAAATGAAGGTTAGGTGGACATGCCTTTATCGCACTGTCAAATCAATTTTGAAATACAGAAATTTCCTTTGCACTTGTTTCAAGGTTCAAAAACCATTCCTGGAAGTGTAGTTTAAACTCAGAAAATATATCTACTGCACATATGTGTGGGAATTGAAATCCTGCCTCAAATTCTTGTTTCTTTTGCTTAACAATTCTTTGAATTTATCTCTCTGTTTCCTTTTAACTTTTCACAGCACAGGAAGTCTATAAAGTGATCAGGAAGTCTATAAAGTGATCACCATTCCCCTTGTAAAGTCCCTCTGCCTTTGGCAAGCCTGAGGCTTAGCTTATGCCCAGACCTGGCCGATGATCCAAGGGAAGGAGTTGGCCAAAGGTCTCAGAACGCTTAGGAAGGACCATTTCCTCTCTGTCATTTTAGTTCACGTGGCTCCCTTGTTTCCACA
This sequence comes from Anoura caudifer, assembly GCA_004027475.1. NCBI lineage: Eukaryota > Metazoa > Chordata > Mammalia > Chiroptera > Phyllostomidae > Anoura > Anoura caudifer. Next base: position 31,755 of record PVKU01008012.1, read on the forward strand.
GCCTCCAGTGTCTCTAAAAATATGCCAATTGCAGTGTACCCACTATTTTATCTAATTATTGCAGCTACCTACTATATCCTACCTAGAATCAAAATACCTGTCTATTTTCTGCTTTATTAATTTCTGTTATTTCCTTGTTTTTACCTTTTGCCTCTAATTTGTCATTCTTTTTGTAATTTCTTATCCTTGATTGTGTTCTGGAAATTATACAAGAAAAATTGTTTGTGAAGACAAACTGAGGTTAGGAGGCTGTCAACCTTCTCCAAAGTAAATTTAAGTTTCGTTTCTGACAAGTTGCTTCAGGCAACAGGAATCAAGGATCTCTTTAATTCAATTGCTGGGGTTGAGATTTGGGGGCTATCATTCTGATGATTAGAAGCTCACAGTCTGTGTGAAGGACAGTTTACTTCCAAGCAACCCTTACTACCAGGGCACAGACTTTGAGAGCCCCAGCCCAAATGGAGGACATTTGTCAGGGCCCCAACGCTGACTCCAGCTTTTGTCCCCATAGTTTTACAAAGCTGGTAAAAGCATTGCTCAGCCTTTCAGGCACATTTTTTACAATTTGCATATTCTAGCCGGAAAAAAGAAAGCAGCTCTAAATGCCAGATCTAGCACTCTGAAATAATTGTCTTCTCCTAAATTTTTGCCTGGAGATTCCTCACTGTTTTATTAGCTCTTCATTGTCTTCATTGTCTTATTTTTAAAAACTTTAAATCAATGGTCCGTGTTTCCACCCCTTTTTCTATGCATTATTCACAGTCTCGCCTCTGTCCTTCCCATCTTTCCTCTGAGAGAGGGAAGAGGGAGAAATTATTCTACGGGGGACATTAAGCATCATGTTCCAATCATACAATAAAGTGTTAAGATGATACTTTATGAATTTATTGGTTGCTCTCCTTGCTGAATGTCTGAAGTCAGTTTGAAAATGAGATTTTTTAAACTACATTTTATAACTATAATATCCTTTACATTAGTTTTAATGAAATGTATTTTACTTTCAGTAAGTTTAAAGAAGAAAATTATTTTAGCATTTCTCTGGTTTGATTTCACAGATCACAATGGATGTCATAGAACAGGTGTGTTATACTCAGAAGTAAATGCAGATGTATTCAATTCAAACTCTGGAAATTATTAATCTCATTAAATTTGCATGCAACAAAAATGACTACTCCAAAAACAAGGCTGATTTTTATCACAATAATAAGATAGTCAAACCACTTTGGTCCTTGAATTTATATTATATAGATAATATATATAACATACATGTAAATACACGGATTATATCTTCAGTGACTTCAGAGGTTATTTCATTATTAATTAAAAACAGAAGCCTTTCTGCTGTAATATATAGCCACAGCATGATATTTAAGAGTCTTTTATCAGTTTTCTCTCTCCTCTCTTTCTTAACTGCTCCTTCATCTCAACCCTCCTTCCATGATCGTCTTTTATTAATCCTTAAGATCCCAACAGATTCCCCTGGGAGGGTCTCTTCGTCACACGTGCATGGGCAAGCCTCAAGTGAAAAGGAATTAATTGTATAAGATTATATAGTCGGTGACAGAGCTGGCTGACACCCAAACCTTCCGAGTGCCAGGCTCAAAGTTCTCCCAAGCCTTGGTGCCTCCCCTAACCAGAGAGCTTACCTCAGGCCCAGATAGAGGCTGATGTGCCTCTACTGTGGGAGGGTTGAGGGAGAAGGTACAGGCAAAGGGTTCACTCCCTTTCCCCTTCTCCTAAGCATTTAATTTTTAATTGACTCTAGCTCTGTTCTCCTAGTAATCTGATAGGCGATATGAGTCAACTATGTTACTAATACTACTTAAGGTCAAAATGACCCCTGATTGGTAACTAGCATCTGACTGGGAGGAATTATAAATGAACTATTAATATCCAAGAGGAAACAGTAACTTTTAGCCTTCCTGGGTGTGCTGACTTTTGTAACTGGGCACATCCATTGGGTGAGGTGGGGGGAGGGAACCCTGGAAACTGTGCCTAAGAAATTACTACAAGAGATAGGGGCCCCACCCAGGTCATGCAAATCAGGGCAACTCCCACACCCACCCAATGTGAATCTCTTTTCCTTGCACCTGAGCTTTGTAATGTGGGGGCTAAAAAAAACAGCTATGTGTTCATCTGTGTGGATATAGCAAACACTCCCACGGGAAAAGAACTGCTTGATGCCACCCTGCTGGAAGCTATCTTGTATCTTTCTAAGTAGACTGAGAGTAAAATCCTACCAAATACAGTCTACGCTAGTCTTGTGAGGATGAATACTTAGTTGAGCCTAAGACCAACCCCTGCGGACACGCAGAAGGCATCTGGGCTGGAATCGGCAAGGCTGTGCCTCATGCTGTGCTTACAAACAGCACAACGCAATAATGGTACCTCAATAAGAACAAGCTTTTAAAAAAAAAATAACACTGACACATTTTGCAACTTTATTTGTAATGGAGTAAAATCACACACTAAAAAAAACCCCATAAAAATAATATAGAGTCCCATTTTCTGGTTAGAAGAGTCCAATTGTTATAATATCAACTATATTCTCTAATAATTTCAATAGTAGATTCTATACCCTAAATGGAATGTGCCAATGTAAATGCTTTATTTTCCTAAATAATAGACAATCTTTCCACATTATGATTGCTAGAGTATAGGTCAAAGCTGAATGATATTTTTCCTCCTCTCTCTAATTCCTTCCAGATGAAAAATCAAACTCACCTTAGCTGTCTTTCTCATTTTGAGGTTCTTCCTTAAGTAACTCATCAGCATCTGAGACCTTGTCTCCCTGTTGCTCAGCAAAGTTCTTTTCAAGCATGACTTCCGTGTGCTCGTGGATAATCTGATGGGCTGCAAGAATATGCTTCCGCTGTGCATTCCTTACTGTGCCAAAGAAACAGAAGAATTTTCACTCTGAAAGTCTGAACTAAATCATTCCCAAAGGTTTTTTTTTTTTAAGATTTTATTTATTTATCTCTAGAGAGAAGGTAAGGGAGGGAGAAAGAGAGGAAGAGAAACATCAGTGTGTGGTTGCCTCTTGCACCCCCTACTGGGGACCTGGCCTGCAACCCAGGCATGTGCCCTGACTAGGAATCAAACCAGTGACCCTTTGGTTCACAGGCCAGCACTCAATCCACTGAGCCACACCAGCCAGGGCTCCCAAAGGTTTTTAAAACAGTAGTAATAGAGAAGATAATTTTGCATCATATTGCAAATTTTGTAAATGCAACGATCATAAGTGGCCTAAAGATAGGTGCCACATATTTCTCTTTGAGTCTTAGTCTAATATGGAAGGGTACCTGTGGACTGATGATGAGTTTCTGAGCGCATCACTTTAGAAGATGGCCCTAGCTCCATGCTCTAAGAATGTTTATTATCAAGGCTTAGTACATTAAGTATCCTATTTCCCTTGGAAAGAAATAAGCATGATGATGATGATGATGTTAGCATTCAGCAGTTTTTCTTACTTTGTGTCAAAGTCATAAAGTTACAAAGTTAGCAAAGAGCAGTAAGAGGTACTGTGGATTCTACGCTATTCAGGTATCAGCTACTTCATGTGGGGTAAATCATACAGCAACGTGTAGCACTTCACACTAGTGTGGTCAAAAGTATGGGCACTTTGGAGCCACATAGACCATGGTTCAAATCTGCAAGTTATATAATGTCTCTAAGCACTAATTTTCTTAACTGAAAGATGAGAACACACCTATAGCTGTTGTAAGAAACTGAGATAAGTAACTACTCTAAATGCTTAGTACTTGAACAACTAACTTAAACGCCAACAAACTGTACAATCTGGATGAAATGGATAAATTCCTAGAAACATACAATCTTCAAAAAATAAATCAAGAAGAGTCAGAGAATCTAAATAGACAAATACACCTAGTGAAATTGAAGCAGTAATAAAAAAACTCCCAACAAACAAAAGTTCTGGACCAGATTGCTTCACAGGTGAATTTCACTATACATTCTGAGAAGAACTAATACCTCTCCTTCTCGAACTATTTTTAAAAATTCAAGAGGAGGGAAAGCTCCCATGATCATTTTATGAGGCAAGCATTGTCCTAATTCCAAAACCAGAAAAACAACTACAAAAAAAAATTACAGGCCAATATCCCTGATGAACATAGATGCTAAAATCCTCAACAAAATATTAGCAAACGAAATACAGCAGTGCATCCAAAAGATCATATACCATGATCAAGTGGGATTTATTCTGGGATTGGAGGTTGGTACAACATTTGCAAATCAATAAATGTGATACATCACATAAACAAAATAAAGAATAAAACCACATGATCATATCATTAGATGCAGAAAAAGCATTTGATAAAATCCTGTTTTTATCATTTATGATAAAAACTCTCAGCAAAGTGGGAATGGAGGATCATATACTTAAACATAATAAAGGCCATGCATGACAAACCTACTGCCAGCTTCACACTCAACAGGCAAAAAATACAAGCCCCCCCTTAAGACTGGGAACAAGACAAAGATGTCTGCTTTCACCTCTCTTATTCAACATAACACTATAACTCTTACCACAGCAATCAGACAAGAAGAAGAAATAAAAGGCATCCAATTTGGAAAGGAAGAGGTAGAACTGTCTTTATTTGCAGATGACACCATATTGTACATAGAGAACCACAAAAATTCCACAAACAAGCTGCTTGAACTGATAAATTCAGCAAAGTAGCAGGATACAAAATTAATATCCAGAAATCATGCATTTTTATATGCCAATAACAAACTAACAGAGAAGGAAATTAAGAAAACAATCCCATTTACAATTGCTCCAAAAAGAATAAAACACCTAGGAATAAACCTAACGAGTAATGTAAAAGACCTGTACTTGGAAAATTGTAAGACGCTGAAGAAAGAAACTTAAAAAGTTACAAATAAGTGGAAGTAAATACCATGTTCATAGGTAGGACAAATTAACATCATTAAAATGTCCATTCTACCCAAAGCAATGTATAGGTTCAATGCAATTCCTATCAAGATTCCAATGATGTATTTTACAGAACTAGAACAAATATTTAAAAAACGTATGTAGAAACACAAAAGGCCCCACATAGCAACATCAGTACTGACAAAGAAGAACAAAGTTGGAGGAATCATGCTACCTAATATCAAACTGTACTATAAGGCCATAATAATCAAAACAGCATGGTACTGGCATAAAAACAGAAAAATAGATGAATGGACAGAACAGACAGCCCAGAAATAATCCCATACCTTTATAGTCAATTAATATTCAACAGAGGAGGCAAGCATATACAATGGGCTAAAGATAGTTTATTCAATAAATGGTGTTGGGAAAATTGGACAGATATGTGTAGAAAGTGAAACTAGACCACCTTCTTACACCACACACAAGAATAAATTCAAAATGGATCAAAGACTTAAATGTTAGACCCCAAACCATAAAAATCATAGAAGAAAACATAGGCAGCAAAATCTAGGACATAGCTCATAGCAATATTTTATCAGATATATCTCCCCAGGCAAAGGAAACAAAAGAAAAAATAATAAATGGGACTACATCAAACTAAAAGGTTTTGCACAGCAAAGGAAATCATAAACAAAATAAAAAGACAACCCACAGAATAAAAGAACATATTTGCTGATACATCTGATACAGGGTTAATATCCACAATTTATAAAGAACTTACAAAACTCAACACCAAAAAAACAAACAACCCAATTAAAAAATGGACAAAGGATCTGAATAGACACTTCTCCAAACAGTACATACAGATGACCATTAGACATATGAAAAGATGCTCAGTATCACTAATCATCAGAGAGATGCAAATTAAAACCACAATGAGATATCATCTCACACCTGTCAGAATAGTTACCATCAATCAGTCAACAAGTGCTGGCAAGGATGTGGAGAAAGGGGAACCCTTTTGCACTATTGATGGGAATGCAGATGGGTGTAGCCACTATGGAAAGCTATATGGAGATACCTCAGAAAATTAAAGATGCATCTGCCTTTTGACCCAGTGATTCCAATTCTGGGAGAATATCCGAAGGAATCCAAAACACTAATTCAAAAGAACATGAGCAACCCTATGTTCATTGCAGCATTATTTACAATTACCAAGATATGGAAGTAGCCTAAGTGTCCATCAGTACATGAGTGGATGAAACAACTATGGGACATTTACACAATGGAATACACCTGGATGTGAAAAAGAAGAAAATTTTACCCTTTGCAACAGCATGGATAGAACTGGAGAACATTATGCTAAGTGAAATAACCCAGTAATACCATGAGATTTCATCCATATGTGGAATCTAATAAACAAACCAACCTAACAAGCAAAATAAAGACAGACTCATAGAGAGCAGGGTGATAGCTAAGGTAGGGGAGGGGAGGGATGGAGGGATTGAGCAAAAAGGGCTCATGGACATAAACAACAGTGCATTGACTGAGAGGTGGTGGGAAGTATAAGTGGACTAAATGGTAATAGAAAAAGAACACATTAAAAAAATCTGTAAAAATAAGAAAGAGAGAGAGAGAGAGAAAGAAAGAGAGAAAGAAACAAAGAAAAGAAAGAAAGAAAGAAAGAAAGAAAGAAAGAAAGAAAGAAAGAAAGCCTCGTACATTCCCTAGAACTTAGCGTGCATTTAAAAGTTTATAGTTATAGTTATTCTACATGTCCATATAGGTCTCTTCAAGGTCTTTCCCATCCCTCAGCTTAAAAAAAAAAAAAAGATATCTTGCCATGGCTGGTGTGGCTCAGTGGATTGAGTGCCGGCCTGCAAACCAAAGAATCACTGGTTCGATTCCCAGTCAGGGCACATGCCTGGGTTGCAGGACAGGTACCAGTTGGAGGCGCACAAGAGGCAACCACACATTGAAATTTCTCTCCTCTCTTTCTCCCTCTCTTCCCCTCTCTCTAAAAATAAATAAATAAAATCTTTGAAAAAGATATCTTGAAATGATCTGTATATAATACCTTAAATTAGGGTAAAGAGTACATATAATACACATGGTTCACTCAGTGGAAAAGAGAGACAAAGGTCTGAGTGTGTGCTCACTGCCATGTGGCTTTCTTGGTACAGGGGAGAGGCTAAGGACTTGTCAGGGTTGCCCACAAAAAAGACTACTGGATTCCTTCAGCTCAAGCCACCCCCCTCCAGCTCCTCCCCCTCAGATGCAGAAGAAGCTGGGGAAGAGGGTCACAAACTAGTAACTAATGAACACACTAGTTTCCCTTCTCTTTCCATTCTCTTGGGTAGAATTGATCTCATGCAGGAGACCTCACTTGGGACCTAGGAGAAATAAAAGGAGGTGCAGATTTTAAGGATCTAGATATCACAAGATCCCATTTGTAGTCTGAAGTGGCACAGACATATTTATTATTTGATCTGAAAATTAAATTGTTGGTAAAGTTGCTATGATACACTGCTAGTGGGAGTAGGAACTAGAACCACCTTTTTCTTGGGCAATTTGGTAGTATTTATCAAAATTTAGAACTCACATACCCTCCTTCCAGCAATGAACTGCTAGGAATTTATTCTCAGTAGCAGGACCAGGATAGGTATAAAATATATTGATTGCAGCATGGCTAGTTATGGGAAAACACACTGAAACGAACCTAGTATCTATTGCTATTGGGTACTGGCTTAAAAATTATAGTGCAATCATATAATAGTAAAATATTTCTTCATTCTCTTCAAATGCATGAAACTCCATCATTCTTTTATCCCTGGTTGAATGATCTAAATACTACACAGCTTGCTTCCCTGGCTGGTGAGGCTCAGTGGATTGAGTGCTGGCCTGCGAACCAAAGGGTCACCAGTTCAATTCCCAGTCAGGGCACATGCCTGGGTTGTGGACCAGGTCCCCAGTAGGGGGCGCGTGAGAGGCAACCACACACTGATGTTTCTCTCCCTGTCTTTCTCCTTTCCTTCTTTTCTCTAAAATAAATAAATAAATAAAATCTTAAAAAAATTAAAATACTATACTGCTCTTAAACCTGTCCAGAATTTCCCTGCATAACTCAGAAACCTCCAGATGTTATTTCACTTAAATATTGATCTTATGGTTGCTCCCCTTCCTCTGGGATCAGGTACATCACCAATAGTCTGAAAGCTCTAGAAAAAATTTTTTTTTAAGGACACACTTTTTTCCTCATTTTCTGTTGACTAAAAGCATCAACCTTTCAAAACATGCCACTTTGACAAATGATATATGAGCATATTTACACTTACAGTCCTGGGAGAAACACAAGATACCTGTGACACAGGCGGAGCCGCAGAGAGGATTTAAGCCCTTCAGGCACCCCAGCCTTTCAACACCCGCCTTGAACGTGCCCTGCCTCCAAACGGCTGCCACGGTTTGAAAACCCTGCATATTCTCAACATTTACTTTATGTGTTTTAAAAAATCAAATCAGAAAATACACTTCTTCTGGGAACTTGGCAATATCCTCTTAAAGAAGGTTTGGATTTTGATATTCTGTCAAATGTATTAGAACGGCAGTCCTATACTAGAAGTGATTATATCCTGGAATCTGCATGAAGGATTTGACAAGCTCTGAAATGAGAAAGCTCATTGATTCTCTTCCAGAAATTTCCCCATTCTCTGCTCAGTCTTAAATCCGCGGGATATTGAAAATAGCTTATCTTTAAAAAAATCATAAAGTGATGCATTTGTATCAGCTTACCGTTTTCTTTGACGGAGTCCTTTTGTGCCTCTGGAATCAAGAAACTATAAACCAACTCAGCAACAATCTCCTCTGACTGAAGCTGAGATCGACTGAAAAATAAACAAATTAAACGATTTCCTTTGTGGCTTTACTTGAGCTGTCAGTTTATACTTAGAAGCTCCTGACTTACGTGAGGAACTTCACTGCTCAAATCCCACCATTGCCTTTTCCTTGACTGAGTGCTATGAAATACCACATTCCTAGTGAGTTCGGTTAACTCCATGGAAAATTCAGATTTGCCTCATCCTTCATTTACCCTGCCTGCCAGGCAGGGATGTTAGAGAATAGCTTATACATGGAAGTCAAACACTGGGGTGAAGTCCAAACGATATCTCATGTATTTATTCACATTGCTTCCTGCTTTGAGGTATTCTAAAAGTAAGTAATATAAAAGTGATCCATATTGCAGAGGCTAACTGGAAATTCTATTCTTAACACTCCTGCCATTTAAAGGTATGGGAATGTTAGCTTCTAAAGCGTTATGCTAATAAAGCAATGAACACTGGAACGTGAGTTATGTATTTGTTTCCTTGGTGGTAAACTCTTAAGCTCCTGAAAAAAATACATATACATAACAGCAAGCAGGCTATGTGTGTTACCACCCCTTCTGGTACACACTGGCTTTCCATTTCATAAGCAGTGTCGTTGATTTCCTTAGCCATCTTCTCAACTTCTGCCCTGGCTTGTTCTTCTGCAGTATTCTCTTCGGTGTTCACTATTATGTCTTCCAGATAGGAGGTTATAGTACTTTGGTGAACTTTAACCACCTGCAAAAATCCAAAATGCTCCCTGTGACTGAGAACAGGAATACTAATATAAACAAGGCAAGAAAAATGCAGAAACATTGGTCAACATTTTTTTAGCGCATTTATTTATTTCGTTAAGTAAGTCCCCTCACTGATCATTCCTTTTCTCTACTATCTAAACAGTCTGTTTCTAATCCACCTGCCTATGTATTCTGGGCAGCTGCTACCCATCTAACCCATTTTAGATTTAAGGATTTTCCCCCAGGGTGGACACTACAACACTGCAGAAGGATCATGGGCTTCAGAGTTAACAATCCTGTTTTGGATCCTGCCTTTGTTCTTACCGATAGCATGTCTTGGTCCAACTAACCAACAGTTGCAGGGCCTAAGAGGTATTTCCCAATGTCCTTTCTCTCATTCCTCGTAAATTATAGAATCCCTGGATTTCAGCTGAGCAAACAGGTCCCTAGAATAGACTACATACATTTCCTAGCACCCATAGTTCTTGCCAAGGGAATACCTGCATAAGTGATCCGAGAACGTTCCAGAAAGGATTCTTAAAAGGAAAAAAACCTAGCTTATTCTTTCTTTTTCATTTCTCATTTCATGGGGACACAATGCTGGAGCATCAGAAGCCATCTTACACTGCCATGCGGGCCATGCCGTAGGGGCAGAGAAGCAGAAAGCCAGGAGGACCCTGGATCTTTGACGAACTTTCTGACCTGCCTTATCAGTCCTGCACTGCTTCTTTTTAAATCTTTCCTGAAACTGTGAAATAGAATGCACATTTACAAAAATGCAGAGTGCATAAATGCACAGTGTAATAATGAGGCCACAGCCAGCACCCATGCAACCAGCGCTAGTACAGAAGACCCCTGTGGGTTCTTCCTGACCACAGCCCTTCTCCACACTCATGATTTTACTGCAAACACTTCCTTTTCTTTAGAGCTTTCCTCCCTAAGTGTGCAATCACAGTAATAGTTTGGTTTTGCCCTTTTTACAGGTAAATACCTTGGAAGTATCAAATGTTAACATATATAGTTTTATATGCATTCTATCTCAACAGATTTTGAGCTTCTTGGGGGAAGGATACTTTTCTATTTCATGTCTGCATATTTCTGCGTATCTGAGATGATGGAATGGACTCGGTAACAACTCAGCACCTGTTTCTTGACTGGCACTGCAGCAGGACTCTGAGCGGGCAAGGTTTACTCCGTATCTACCTGTCAAACACCAAATCCATAACCTTGAATCCCTGTGCTTTCCCCGTGGGAGAGATAAAATGGCCAGTTTAATTCAGTGTCAACCAAGCAACCAATCAATCAAAACACATTTGCTCAATGTCCGTTAAGCATAGGGGTCTGTGCTGGTGCTGTGGGAGGCGCCACAGGATGTGTGACATGCCTGCGCTAGGGAGCCCGCAGTCTGATTCAGAAATGGAGTTGCACCTATATGGACCAATTGGACAGCTGAATCTTTCATAAGAGTTCAGAGTTGGGAAGTTTAATGTGGTCCACCTGCAGCAATACATGTGCTTGTGTGTTCCTGTATATCTTTATAAACATGTACACCTCTGGGCACATGTGCTTGTATGTGCGTGACTTACAAAGAAACATGTAGGTAGCAGTATGTGTGCCAATGTGTATTCCTCCATGTCTTTGCTAATAGTCACACTGCATTATATTTGTGAATGTTTTTGTGCATGTGCATGCAAAAGAGTGCCTGTGTTTAAATATAAGTTTACGACTTTCTGTATCTATGTTTCTCAATATTCATATTTTTCTGAAAATATATTTAATGTATACATTCTGTGTTTTGGCATATGTATGTGCAAGTATATTTATCTTTAAGATGGTTGTATGAAGGGAGATAGGGAATTTACATGATATATGGTATTTGAATGGTCAATAGATGGATGTATTCTTTACCTAAATGGTCCTGACATCAGGTGGAAGAGTCATCCTAACCCTTTCTTGCCCTTCCTAGACATGGCTGACATTTTCGGGGTCATTCCCATTTGGAAGATACCTTCCTAGAAGCCTTTTATCAGCTTCCTTCTTGTGTTGGAGCATAACGGTTACGCTGTTCTTTTTATTCTCACTCCTAGTTGGTTCTTCCCATCCCAGTTGGGTTTTCCTTAGTAATATTAGGTAGCGAATAGTACATTCGATTTGCTGATAATTTCTAAATCTCAGTTACTCTTTTTGAAGCTAAATGTGTTAGGATGGTAGGAAGCTAGAATATGAGTTATTATTATAGGCTGTTATACTTTGAAAATGATAGAGTTAAAAAGCTTAACTTGACAATATGTAACTCAAGACTTCTTAAGCTATATAGAGGAAGGGCAGTTTATTTGAGTTTTAATTAACATTTTAAATTTAAACAAACACACATCAAATACTAGTCATGTATCAATCCTAGTTCCACGGGAATCAGGTAAATCCTTAACATCCCGGATCAAATAAGACCACCGCAAACTGGGGTAGCAGTTTTTTAACTGAGAAGCTCAAAAGTATCCACGTATACAATTCAGACAACACTCTTGGACAGGAATTTTTTTTTAGGTTCCAGCTTGGCTCTTTCTCTTTCCCACATCCGGTCCCCAGGAAACTCTCACACAGTATTTGCCAGCTGCTCATGCAGCCTCTTCTGAGCCCACCTCCAAAGCAGCCAGCTAGCCCAGCTCCGCTTCTCTCTATTCTCGGCAGGGTGGGGGGTGTCAGACACCTTCATTGCAAGAACACAGGAAAAAGAATTACCTCCACCCCGACCTCTGGCTGCATTTTGAGAAGGGTATTAGTGATAGCACAGCTCCCTGAAAAGAAATCTTCCTCATGAATCCCCTCCAGTTTCCACACTTGACTGTCTATCATCTCAATGAGGGTAAGAGTGCCTTGAGATATTACTGGTTCTTGAATTTCCTTTGAATTTGCATCTTGGTCACTTTGGAATCTCACATCCACCATGTCTTGTCTGAATTCTAATTTATCAACCTGGTACTGTAACTCCCAAGTTTGTATCTTTGGCCAAAACTCTCTTCCAAATTCCATCATAGATATTCATCTGCTGAAATGACACCTCCACTAAGGTGTCCTAAACTTAACACAAATCAAATTCCTGATTGCATCCCTGCCCTTAAAACTATTCCACTCTCAGCTTTCCCGCCTAAGAAAATGGAGCTATTACCACAGCTGCTTAAGCCGGAAAGTGGACGTCACACTTGACTTCTGTTTCTCACTCTGACCTGAACAACTTCAAAGGCTTCCTTCCTGGTCTCCTGGTTTCCACTCTGTCCTCCCTCCAGCCTGTTTTTCACACAGCAAGCAAAAGAACCTTTTTAAAATGCATCACTAAGAGCCCTTTGTTTCCTTCACAAAAGTTAGAATACTTTTTTAATTCTACTTGCATGTTATATAGTATTTAGGTTCCAGGAGAGAAGGGACCATATGTTTTTTTTTTTCTGTCCAAAGTATTCACAATGCCTTTGCACAGTGCCTGGCATACAGAAGGAACTCAATACATATTTGCTTTAAACGATGAAAAACAAACAAAAACATTCCATGTCATGTCATGAGCCTCCTTTGGTTTGACCTGGCTCCTTACCGACAGCTTCCAGATATCCCACTGCCCTCACTTGCCTCCTTAAATATCTCGTCCTCCTCCCGCAGGCGCCTCTCTTCCACCTGGCGCCGACCACTCTCTTCGGCCTCTCGCATCCTCCGCTGTCGGTCGGCCAGCATGGCGAAGGCGTGGATCCTCCGCTCCTCCTGCAGTCTCACCAGCTCTTTGGACAGGAAGTCAAACATGTCTGCCAGCGCCCTTCCTTCCAGTCCAGCCAAATGGTTTTCAACTCGTAACACCTTAAAAATAATATGATCTTATGGATACAAATTCCACTAAGAGTGGTGATTTATAAAGGTGGGTGCTGGATTACACAGAACTCTTGACAGCCACTTTATTTTCAGCATTCACTTAGTTTTTACTCTAATTATTATCTCTACACTGACCCCATCCCAAAGGGTCTTACTGGAAAAACTTATGACACAGACTTTGATATGAGAAAGTAGATTGCTTAGTCAGCTACTGAAGGATTATGGTACTCAAATTATGAAGAGGATTTAGCAAAGAATTCTGTTAGTGTCCATACATAACATATTTTTTTTGTTTCAATTTTATCTAGAATGTAAAGTTCTATGTCTTCCTAGACGTGAAGAGAAATGTCAAGGGTTTTATGAAAATATAACATTGGAGTTTAATAAAATAGAATCTCCTAGAAATTCACTTATGATACCTTTTAATTTTTTAATGCTTGGCCCTTAACACAAATTTGGGGAATTTTAAGACCTTGAACAACATGAAAGTAGAAAACCATAGCACTTTCATTCTTTTAAACAACTCCAAAGTCATTAATAACTATCTTTGAAATAGAGCAGAAAAATACATATCTATACAATCACTGAGGTAAAATAAAGGCCTGGGTCGTTCTGACCTGGCTTTGACCCATGGAGAATAAAGGCATTTAAAAGATTGTAGCCTTTGCCACTTCCACCCGTTCCTTCTCCCATTCTCAAGTGAGAGGGAGGAGAGCTCTCCTCCCAGACGCATTGCTTTAACATCGACAGTTCTGCCTCTGTGCTCAGTTCCCCTCTGGTTTGTACCTGGAGAGAAGCCTGTACAGCTCTCCAAGGTGGTATGGCTACTGGGTGAGATTGTCATTCAAGTGTAGCTGTTAGTCCCAACACACTCATCCTCATCCTTACCCACCACCCAGCCCACACCTGCCTTCTAACCACCTCGTCCAGCTTTACTTACATAACAGGGAGAGGTGCAAAGAAAGGGTAAGAGTCTTACTACTCCTAACATTTATAAACAGATCATTCAGCCCTGAGATCACGGAGTCTGTCCTCATGTCCAGGGAGCACAGCTCCCCCATGTGGGGGGAAGATGCAACCTTTAAAATCCTGAGATGGCTGCCCATTCATGTCCAGCCTCCTCCCTCCCTCAGCAAGAAAGGAAGGTATGCTCAGGTAGCACAATTTAATTTGAAGATTAAGTAAAAATATATTTAGCAAGGTGATTCTGTTGTAGTTATGTCATGTAATGCAGCGATTTCAACCTTTTTCATTTCATGGCACACATAAACTAATTACTGATATTCTACGGTACACCAAAAAAACATATTTTTTGCCAATCTGATAAAAAGCAGTTATAATTTTTATTCATTCATACTGGACAGCTATTGTTTTGTTGGTTGTTGTCATTTTTTAATTTGACAATCTAAGGGAAAAGAGGTCAGTGCCTCTGACTAATAGTCAGGTATTGCGTGTTTTAAAAATTCTGTGACATACCAGTCTACCACGGCACACCAGTTGAAAATCGATGGTGTTATGCATTACACAGTTTGGGAGCTGTGAATTTTCTGGACCGTTTTCCACAGAAAATGTAAGAGAAGGAGAAACGGAGAGGATCAGCATTGCTGCAGGTATCTGTGAGTGCCCACTGCATCCTGCCCCGGCACCTCGCAGGTGCAGCTGAAGGTAGTGAGCAGGTGAGTCCTGGGCTTAGTGACAGCTCTTTCCCGTTAACTCCTCCCTTAGCTCTTAGCTGACATGATATCAGCCATGTACATGTCCACCAAATGGGATGGATGAGTTGAAAAGCCTGGGTTGGCTTAGGCGTATCTACCGAAGTCTTATAATCAGAAACCTCCCAGGGCCAAAGAGGGCATTTTCCCATCCAGGTCCTGGGACCTGGTGCTCCCAGGGCATTTGCTCTTCTGTCTGATCAGAAAAGTGCAGCCCAGTTTCCATCACATCCAGGCCTCTCGGAGTCCGGATTCAGAGACTCCAGTGTCCACATTCTCTTCTTCTCTCTCTGGTCCCTCTGTTGGGTCTCAGAGCCTGCAGCTTTTTCCCCTCTCCCTCACACAAGCTCCCCCAAACTCGGTCACCACCAGTCCTGCTGTCACATAAAAGGAATAAAGCTGTGCGTATTTCTAAGGTGCTTACTGTCTGTGCACAATTCCACACAGCACAAGAGTTATGTGTGGTACTAAAAGTGAGTCCCATTAACTTTGCTGTAAGTTTACTTTCTTAGGACACCAAACACTGCAGATTGATTCTTTTCCACATTGATTAACAGATAAGGGGCAGAGGTAGAAAAGTGTATCCACACTGCAGTTAACAACATTAAAAACTATGTATATAGAGATGGACACCAGAATAGGAAAACATTTACAGTTGTTGGGTGAGAGCTGCGGTTAGCAGCTGCTGTCAGGTGGGCAGCGTGTAGAGGTCATGAGGAAAGTCACAGAGTATCATGAGGTATTAACACCTTTACTATGCAGTTTGACCAGCATGAGCTATGTACAGCTCCAAAGCTCATAATTAAGGGCTGATATTTAAAAATAAATTTCATTTCTCACTTTTTTATTATTGTTTTTATTACTATTCATTCAGCTAAGCTCCCATTAACTGAAATATAGTATAGTCACCAAATGTTTAAGAAAAATTGAAAGGGAAAAACCTTTTCAAGTATAGGTTTATTTGATTTATTTTTTTTCCTTCCTTCCTTCCTTCCTTCCTTCCTTCCTTCCTTCCTTCCTTCCTTCCTTCCTTCCTTTTTCAAATGAAGAATATAAGATCATATTCCGTTTAGTGAGGCACACCCCATTCTGATTATGGACTCGAGCAACATTGTTTAAAAATGCTGACTGTGATAGAGTGATGGGATTGTGGGGAATGTTTTTCATCAATTCATTTATTATTATGAAGTTGCTCATGCAATAATACAAATGAAGGGAGAAAATGTAACAAGAACATAACAAGAAAGAAAAGGAAAGAACCTTGTGTTCATGCAAGTTCCTCTGCCGCTGTAAGGCCAGACTCATTTGCTTCTCCGCTTTCCTCACCAGCCTCTCATCCTCTTGCAGTGCATGGGTTGTGCGCAGCTCCTGAATCAACTCCAGCCGCTTTTCCTTCCCTTCAAACATCTGCATCAAATCAAATCAAAGACAGACTTGCAAATTAGCACCCCTTGTGTCAGGCACTAGGACTCGCATGCAATGACTTAGAAGAGCGGGTTCTGCTCTGCCTTTGGGACCACAGAGCAGGCACGTTCCACAGAGGGAGGTCAGCCCACTTTTCTACACCTCAGCTTCTCAGGCAGAGGAGCTTAGTTATCAGTTAGCTATTTACACAATTTCTTAAAATGCCTCTCAAAGACAAGGTGATAACTAGAGAGAGGGTCTCATTGACAAACTTGAACTTCCTTTTATTTCCTGGGCTCTTCCTCCCCTAAGAAACCTGGGGACGGTGTATCTCGTGGCTATATTTTCTTTTCCAATATATCTGCCCTTGGTTTGTAACACACAATGTGCTGTCTGAACTGTGGCATCTCTCCTGCGGAAATACCACAAGGAAAGTAAGGAATAATGCTGAACCCAAAATGCTCGCCCAGCTTCCCTGGACTTACTCTTCATAACTGAGTCTCTTAAGAGTTATAACTGTCCAGGGAGAAAAAAAAAATTAGGGGACTTTACACCACTTTTTAAATTGAGTGCTTGCTCTGGCAGCACAAATAATCTGACTAAGGCTTCACGGTCAGGAAGACCAGAGTTGAATTTGCTGACAGTTAACATACCCTCTCTCAGACTCACATTACTTGCCTGTAAAATAGGGTAATTGGTAGAAAATAAAAATAAGATGACATATGTAGAGCAAAGAATGTATAATGTGGGCATTTAGTGGAGATTCAAGACTATAGTTATTATTTAGCTATTTCATTCATTATTCAGGTATTGCCAGTGATGCGTAAGCTCAAATGATTGTAGTAGGATTTTGTAGAAAATTAGGGAATCCACTTGGGTGGTAATGTTTTAATGGTCAAAATTCAGGTAAGAAAATTGCTGGATTTAGCAATTCCAAGGAAGACATTAGTTTCACACTGTCTTGGTTACAATGACAGCAAACAGCAGGCAGGCCATTTCTCTTCTTGACACTGTGTCTCTCATCCAGATAATCTATGGCAGGAGAAGGGAATTCAGTAGATAATTCAAGAGTATAGTTCCATCAGACAGGAGGACAAATTCACCCCAAGGAACTAAGCACATACATATTCTATAAATCTATTTTCAAAGGAGAAGCACAAGGCCAGTGGTTGGACCCTACCCACCATGTTCTGAATGGCTCTGCCCCGGAGTAACTTTTGAAGGTAGAGAACAGCCATTTCTATATCTTCTTCTTCCTAAAAGAACAAAGGGAGAATCAAGCAGCTTGAGCATAGCGGTCAGCATCAAATATTTTTCTGAAGAATTATATCAAGCAAAAGAGACTATGCCAGATTCCAGAAGGATTTAAAGAGAAATAAAAGATGGTCTCTACCTTCATTGAACATACAGTATTTTAAATGTTACTTATAGAATTATTAAAATTCATTATTATTTTGCACCATAAATATCATTAACAAATCATATCAAAAGCAAAAAAAATTCACCCACTGTCATACTAACACTATAATTTAAGCCATTTTCATTTCTCTACCCTCCTTTCCAGCAAAATCATTCTTGAAGCAAAAAGTATAATCGATAACATCCCTTTTGCAATAGTTTTTTCATGCTCAATCATGAGTAGACAAAGAATTAAACTAGTCTATGTCAGAATCTAGAGTGAGGTGCTTCTCACAAGAATTTAGCAAAACTGGTAAAATCAGACTATAGTGGACAAGGTTAGCCATTTACAAAAATCACCTTAAATAACTGTGTCAAAAGCAGAAAGCAGAGTGTGCAAATCTAATAAAGTCACCTCTGAATGCAAAAGAAAGCAACAGTAAAATTAGTGCCATTAACACGTGTGATAGACAACATGTTAACCACAGGCAGTGGTCAGCACACAGTGGAAAGGGAGCACTGTCCAGAAGCACCTCCTAACCCATCAGTAGGAGCAGCCCAGTCGCTCCACAGAGCTGACCCATCAGACACGCTAGTGAGATGTCCTGCCAACTCCCCACCCTCTGACAAAGCACAGCCTCCTGAATATAATTTGGCTTCTTGTGAGAATTGCCCTCTACTGGAAGATAATGGGCTGACCTACCAAGAGGAACATCCTGTTCCACCAGGAGTTATATTTCTCTCCATTAATCATTAAATTTGCATTTTGGCATCTCTAGCAGTTTATTGTGGGTTTATTTAATCTGGATCAGTCCTTTAAATCCTAGCCAGCTTTGGTACCTTGCTCAAGCTGAGTGTGATCTATGAAGGCAAGATATTGCCCTGGTCAGGGTGAGCTCTCTGAGCCGCTCCCCTCTCAGAAGCCAGCCTGTTTGATGATTTTCTGATATTTTGCTCCTCTCTGACTCCAGCTGTCATCAGCCACTTCCCCATGTGGGAAGATAGTTATAGCAACTGATTACCATTCAATCTTTTGTTTTTATTTGACATATATGAGGAATACCTTCTGATGCTTGTTTATCTTGGGAAAAGTTTTTATTCTTTGTGTTTTTATTCTGAAAAGGTTTGTGTTTAGATTTTATTTCATTTCATTTTGCTCCTTTTGTGATTATGTGTTTCATGTTTGAAAATAAGAATAAAGGCAACATAAGTGAACACTGTTAAATTAGGTTTGTTTTTAACCCAAAATATCCTAAGAATGAATGGACAGCAATGCTGAATTTAGCATTTTAAATAGAAAAGTCTCAAACTTACATTGGAACTCATTTCCAAGGTTGGAGTGGGAAGCCGAGGTTGAGGCACTGGCTTTCTTTGAAGAAAGAGCAGAGGTTTCTTTGGTTCAAGAACTTTATTCTTCTTATCCAACAGTGCCTGAAAAACATTAACTACCATCATTTCTTACCTTTATATTTTGTCCCACTACCAAATCTAGGCCAAACATCTGAATGTCATTCAGAAATAATCTTCTCTATGGCTACGCTGACAGTCTGAGAAAGTCCAAACCAGGCACTTGCATCTCACAAGGGATGCTGGGATATTCCTAAGGATAAGTTAACCACTGACCAAATATGGCACCCATTCTAGGTGTATCCATTTTATGCAAAAATTTGGGGAATTGAATTTTTTTGAGTTTTTAAAGGTTCTATCATGTGTGTATGCAAGCAAGACACCCAACTCCTATTCTTCCATATGAACTAATTTGCTGTTTTAAATGACTGCCTAGAAAATAGGAAATTTTTCCGTGCAGTAAATGACTGAAATGTGTGGTATGATTTCTTTGTATGGGGGAACTGAAGAGCATTAAATGGCAACTTTCTCAAAGTGAAGGAAGAGCTTTACATTTAGCCTTGAAGGCTTGCCATCAAGATTCTTGAAAATAAATTTATTTCCTTGTGAAAGAGTATATATGTGTTTCTGTTTCAACAAACTTTTTTTTTTACTTTTGATCACCAGAAGTTCTGCCAAAATTATACGCAACATAGGTTTTATTCATTGGCTCCATTTTCAGTTATAGGGGAATACTTTAAGTTAAAAGTATCAAAAATTCTGATCTCTATAATTTTAAAATCATACCTTAGCTACTTTTTCATCACATAACAATTTTTACATTATTTTTCCACAAAATAATGTGATAAAACAATAAGCACTAAACCAAAAGTTAAAATTAATAAAATATGCCAATTTTAAGTAAAATTTTGAACCACATGAAATCACTGTGGTTGTAACAGAGGCTCTGGGTTTCTTCAAAATAAAACTGACAGCGAATATATAATAGCTCCACGATAACCACAACTAATAAATCAATATAAAGCAGCAGTCTAAAAAGTAATGAATAATTCTAAACTCAGTTGTCTCAAGACTAAAACGTCCTGAGCAATAGCACACGAAACAATTTATAACCAATCATTCGTAACAGATACTGTTGGTAAGGATGTGTGAAAACAGGCACGCTCATGCACTGCTGAAATTAGTATATCAATCCTGTAGGAAAAGTTAGTAATAGCTATTAAAATTATAGATGCACATATATTGTAGGCCAGCAATTCCATATCTAGGAATTTTATTCTAGATATGTTGATGCATGTATCAAATTACAATATGCAAATAAGATTACTTTTTGTAACATTGTTTTTCATACTAAAAAGTTGGGAACAGCATAAACATCCACCAAAAGGGGACTGGTTAAATATATTATAGTACCTTTATACAATGATATATCGTGCAAAAAAAATAAAAAGAAAGCTTTCCTGGTAACACTGATATGGAATGATCTCAAGATATATTAAGTTAAAAAGCACAGACAGAACAGTAGCTATTCCATAGTAATATTTGTATAAAAAAGTTTAAAAGTACCTATTTGTTGACATATATTTATAAATATACACACATATACACATATACATATGCATATATATTTACACATACTCATATATTTGCTCATGTAAAATATCTCTGGAAGGATAGATATGAAACTAGAAACACTAGTTTCTAAGAAGATATATTGCCTAATTTGTATTTAGGAACTCTTTTCAATTCAAACCAATATTTTGAACTGATAGACTCCATGTATTCTCGTCCCAAAGCCAAAAAGAGAGACGAAAACAAGAACAATAAAAGAATGTGAATCCTCTGACACCATTAGCCACAACAAACATTCAACACAACCCAACTCCTAACCACATGACTACAAACCCCATTCTACAGCTATTTGCTTCAGTTCCTATTACCTGATAACAGATGTCAAACTATCAACAAAAAAATTAAAAGGCAAGAAAAGAAACATAGCCTGAAGAGACAAGCAATGACTAGAACCAGATTCAGATATACACAGAATCAGAAAGAAATTTAAAATAAGTATATTACTATGTTAAGAGCATTAATGGAAAAGGTAGAGAATATTCAAGAACAGTTGTAAACAGAGAAAGAAACTCTAAGAAAGAAACGAAAGGAAACCCTAGAACTCAATACGCAGTAAAAGATATAAAGAATTCCTTCAACAGACTCATCAGTAGACTCAACACAGCCAAGAAAAGAATCAAAGAACTTAAAGAGAGGTCAATAAAAAGTTCCCAAGATGAAATGCATAGAGAAAAAGAATAAAAAAAAACACCCAAATCATCCAAGAACATGAGACAATATTAAAAGGTACAACATGTGTAACTGTAATACCAAAAGAGAAGAAAGAAAAAATGCAGCAGGAGAATTTTCTAAAGTAATAATGGTGGGAAATTAATGACAAATACCAAACCACAGACACAGAAAGCTTAGAGAAAAACTAAGCAAGATACATACCTAAAAAACAAACAAACAAACAAACACCTACCTTGGGCATATAATATTTAAATTAAATAAAACCAAAGACAAAAAGAAAATTTTTTAAAGAGCCAGAGGAAAGCCACACCTTAGCTACTAAGGAACAGTGACAATAATTACAGTATACCTATCCTGAGAAGTCATGCATGCAAGAAGAGAATGGACTGAAATCTTTGAAGTGTTGAAAGAATAAAATCCCACCAACCTAGGACCTTCCACCTAGTTAAATTATTATTCAAAATAAAAAGATCAAAATTTAAAACTTTTGTGTTTCAAAAGATACTATTAAGAAAGTAAAAAGGCATCCCACAGAATGGGAAAAAAATGCAAATCATATATCTGATAAGGGTCTAGTCTCCAGAATATATATAGATCTCTTATAAATCAATAAATACACATTAAAAATAATAATGTCTATAATAAATAATAAAAAGACAACCCAGTTTAGAAATGAGCTAAGGATTTGAATAGGCACTTCTCCACAAGATATACAAATGACTAAGGAACATAAAAAGATGCTAAAACTCCTTTGTAATTAGACAAATGCAAATCACAATCACAATGACATATACTACCTCACATATGCTAGGATGGCAATAATAAAAAAGATGGATGATAACAAGTGACGCAAAGTGATGTAGTGAAATTGGAACCATCATACATTGCTGTAGGGAATGCAAAACAGTGTAGGCGCTTTTGAAACAGTCTGAGAGTTTTGCAATAAGTAAAACACAGAGTTACCATGTGACCTAGCAATTTCACTCCCAGGTATAGGCCCAAGAGAACTGAAAAACATATGTCCACACAAAAATCTGCACATGAAAGTGTACAGCAGTATTATTTATAATAGACAAAAAATACAAAACAATTCAAATTTCCATCAACTGATGAATAGATGAACAATATGTGTATATCCATGTAATGGAACACTATGTGGCCATAAAAAATAATGAAATATTGAAACATCTAGAACATGGATGAACTTTTGAAAACGTCATGCTAAGTGAAAGAAACCAGACACAAAAAGATATACATTGTATGATCCCAGTTATATGTAATGCCTAGAAAAGACAAATCCATTAAAAAAATGTAGATTAGTGGTTTCCAGGGCTAGGGGAAATATAATTGGGAGTGACTACTAATGGGTACAGGGTTTCTTGTGGGGATGATGAGAATGTTCTGGAATTAGATAGTGATGATGTGGTTTTTTTACTATATTTTATTGATTATAATATTATAGTTATCCTGATTTTTTCTCCCTTTGTCACCCTCCACCCAGCACTGCCTACTCCTTCAGGCAATCCCCACATCATTGTTCATGTCCATGGGTCATATGTATAAGTTCTTTGGCTACTCCATTCCCTATACTGTACTTTACATCCCCTTGTCTATTCTGTAACTATCTATTTGTACTTCTTAATTACCTCATCTTGTCACCCATTCCTCTACAACCCCTCCCATTTGGCAACCATCAAAACGCTCCCTGTATTCATGATTCTGTCTCTGTTCTTTTTATTTGCTTAGTTTGTTTTTTGGATTCAATAGTTGGTAGAGATGTATTTTTTGGCCATTTTATTGTTCATATGTTTGTAGTTCTTTTTATAGTTCTTTGTTCATATGTTCTTTTTCTTAAATAAGTCCCTTTAACTTTTCATATAATCATGGTTTGGTGATGATGAACCCCTTTAGTTTTTTCTTGTCTGGGAAGCTCTTTATCTGCCCTTTGATTCTAAATGATAGCTTTGCTGGGTAGAGCAATCTTGGTTATAGGTCCCTACTTTTCATGACTTTGAATATTCCTTGCCGATCATATCTAGTCTGCTAAGTTTCTTTTGAGAAATCAGCTGACAGTCTTATGGGAACTATCCTGTAGATAACTAACTGCTTTTCTCTTGCTGCTTTTAAGATTCTCTTTTTATCTTTAACCTTTGGCATTTTAATTATGATGTGTCTTGGATTGGGCCTCTTTGCATCCACCTTGTTTGGGACTCTCTGTGCTTCCTGGACTTATATGTCTATTTCCTTCAGCAAATCAGGGAATTTTTCTTTCATTATTTTTTCAAATAGATTTCCAATTTCTTGCTTTTTCTTCTCCTTCTGCCACTCCTATGATATGATGTTGGAATACTTGAAGTTGTCCCAGGGGTTGCTTAAATTATGGTTTTTTTTTTTTATTATTTTTTCTTCTTGTTGTTCTAATTGGTTATTTTGGGTTTTTTTCTGCTTCCTTATGTTCCAAATCACTGATTTATTTCTTGGTTTCATCCACTCTACTGTTGTTTCCCTGTAAGTGTTCTTTATTTCCATTAGTGTATCCATTATTTCAAATTGAAATTTTTTTATGCTGTTGAGGTTCTCACTAAGTTCCTTGAGCATCCTTATAACCAGTGTTTTGACCTCTGCATCTAATAAATTGCTTCTCTCCATTTTGTTTAGTTCTTTTACTGGCATTTTGATCTGTTCTTTCATTTGGGCCATGTTTCTTTATCTCCTCGTTTTGGCAGCCTCCCTGTGTTTGTTTCTATGTATTAAGTGGAGCTGTTATGACTCTGTCTTGGTATCATGACCTAATATAGTAGGTGTCCTATAGGGTTCAGTGGCACAACCTTTCTAATCACCCATGCTGGGTATTCAAGATGCACCATTCATGTGGGCTGAGTACTTCCCCTTCTGGTAATTGAGCCTTGATTATTGTTGGCAGGCCAATAGGAGGGATTTACCCAGGGCAGTCAGCTGCAAGGACTGGCTGTGACCACTGACAATCCACGCCCTCAATGGAGGATCAGCTGTGCAGAGGCAGGGTGGTGGTGTTCTGACATGGTCAGTAGCAGTTCACTGGGTGTGCAGGCTCTGGGTTTTCCCAGGTGGTGCAGCCAAAGTCAGCCCCCACCTGTGTTCTGCCCCAGACCACCCTGCATGAGCACTAAAGGAATATGAGATGGCTGCTACTTGTGCTGGGCTTGGAAATTCCCGTGAAGCCAAACTGTGACTCTAGGCTAACTGCTGCTGCTAGCACCAGGCCTAGGGCTAATTGTCAAGCAGTATGCGGGTTAGGGGCTTACTGAAGCCAGCTGTTGCTTGTTTGATAGGATTTAGGAAATTGTGAAGCATAAGCCAAGACCAGCCACTCATACAGAAATGTCATGGTTAACAGTTTGGTGGGCCAATAAATTGGGTGCAACAGAGTCCCAGGGCATCTCCAAGGCAAGACAAACAATGTTTGCTAGGTTGATGGAGTCTCAGATATGGCAACCCCCTCCTGGCTCGGTGACTCTGTGGGGGAGAGCTCAGAAAAGAGGCAATGGCCTCTGCCCTCCTTTCTCTCTGGGAGAAAGCTGTCCCCTAGCTCCCACTTTGATGTCAGACACTTCAGTTCCTCTTTGGTCCCTTTTAAGCTGCTCACTGGTGCTGGAGCTCAGAGGAAGGGAGTCTGAGTAAGTCTGTGTGTGGATTCTTGAAAGGAACTTCTTAGGATTCCAGAAATTTCTTCCACTGACTCAATGCCTGCTGGTTTTTGCAGCCTGGAATTATGGGGACTTACCTTCCTGGCACTGGAACACTGGGCTGTGGGACCTGGTGTGGGGCTGGGACTTCTCACTACTGAGATATGCCTCCCAGGTTTTTATCCACCACACATGGATATGGGACCAGCCTGTTCTACATCCACACCCCTCCTACCCATCTGGATGGATGTGGTGTCTTTAATTCTGTAATTGTCAGACTTCCATTCAACTCAATTTCTGATGGTTCCGAATGATGGTTGTTCTATATTTTAGGTGTAATTTTGACGTGGTTGTGCAAGCACATGAGCATGTTTACCTACTATGCCATCTTGACTGAAAGTTCCGTGGTGATGTTGAACAATCTTGTAAGTACACTAGAAACAACTAAAGTGTACAATTTAAAAGGGTGAATTTTATGATATGTGAAGTACATCTCAAAAAAAGTGTGAAGCAGAAATAAAGATGTCCTGAGACAGACAAAAACTGAAGGAGTTCATTGCCAGCAAAAATGCCCTGCAATAAACAGTAAAATGAGTTCTTCAGACAGGAGAAAAATGACATACATCAGAAACGTGGATCTATTGTATAAAGGAAGAGTGGTGAGGGAATGAATAAAAGTAAAAGAAATCTTTTTTCTCACTTTTAATTTATTTAAAAAGATAACTGGTAAATGATTAATAGTAAGAATGTATTGGGTGATTATAGCATGTGAATCAGTTTTCCCTGAATGACAGCAATGTCACCAGGATCCTGGCCAGAGAGCAATTGAGTTGGGAGTTAATTAGAAAATGAGTTAAAATTCCTGCTTATCTGGAAACTTAAAAACACACTGTTAAATTCTCAAAGGTTCAAAAACCATAGTGAATGTTTAAAAAATTAAACATTAACAAAAATGACAAATACTATATATCAAAACTAATGGACTGAACCAACAGCAGTATTTTTGAAGGAAATGTTTAACCTTAAATACGTATATAAATACTTACATACTCATATAAAACTGATATGTGACTGAAATTAATGAACTACATGTCTACTTTAAATTAGGAAAAGAACTATAAAGCAAGCCCAAAGGAAGTGGAAAGATATAGTAAACATGAATGGAATTTAATGCAATTGAAATAAACATGTATAATAAAGAAAATCAACAAAGTAAACATTGCATTGTTTGAAAGAATAATACCAATAAAATAAGCATCTAGTAAAATTGATTATGGGAAAACAATTAAAGCACAAATAAAGGTATGAATGAAAATGAAGAGTGAACATGATTATAGATAAAACAAATAGTAAAAGAATTGTAAAATAATACTATCAACAACCATATTCCAAAACATTTGAAAAATTAGGTGAAATGGAATTTGTAAAGAAAATATAATTTACTAAAACAATGTAGAAAGTTCTAAGTTGAAAGGAAATTGAAGACTGATTATTAAAAATTTCCTACAAAGAAAATATGTCTCAGATAATTTTATATAAATAATCAACCAAACTGAAGAAATAGATCATCTCAAACTTACCTAAACTCTTTTCAAAAGTAGAAAAGAAAGCTCCCCAACACATTTTGAATAATTTTGGTACCAATGCCATATACAGTGAAAATGAGAAAGAAAAATCAGGCCATTTCACTCATGAATATAGAGTTAAAATTCTGAACAACATATTAATAAATCAAACCCAACAATGTATTAAAAATTAGATAATACACCTTGACCAAGTTAGGTTCATTCAAGGTATGTAAGGATAAATTATTATTTGTAAAAAAAAACAACCCTATAACTATTCCTTAATGTAATAATTTTAAAAAGAAAAAATACAGTAAATGCAGATAAAATGTTTGACAAAATCAATGTAAGCATATGATTTAAAGCTTGAGTAAGCCCTGGCTGGTGTAGCTCAGTGGATTGAGCGTGGGCCTGCGAACCAAAGGATCACAGTTCGATTCCCAGTCAGGGCACATGCCTGGGTTGCAGGCCAGTTCCCAGCAGGGGACACATGAGAGGCAACCACACATTGATATTTCTTTCCCTCTCTCCTTCCCTTCCCCTCTAAGGACAAAATAAATAAAATCTTAAAAAAATAAAAATAAAGCTTGAGTAAACTGAAAATGGAAGGGAACTTCCATACCCTATTAAGGAGTAGCTACAAAAAAAAAAAAAAAATCTTACAGAAAGTTGAGAGAATAATGAACACAGAGTTCAGAATGGGTAAATGAAGGATGAGTTAGGAAAGAACCACATAGATACACGTAAATGATTGTCAAGGTCTGAATTTTTATCTTGAACGTGGGCTCCCATGATTTTTACTCTCTTACTAAAACCATCTGAACAAACATGCATAGACCAGTGATGAGAATGTCATAAACCAGAGTCTCAAAGTGTGGTTCCTGCAGCATCAGCATGACCCAGAAACTCGTAACAAATGCCAATACTCCAGCCCCACTGCAGACCTACTGAATCAGAAACTTGGGGGATGGGACCCAGTATCATATTTTTATAAGCATCCAGGGGATCCTGATGCATGATAAAGGCTGAGCACCACTATCATAAACACAAATTCTGAAGTATCTGAGTCAGTACTCCTATCGCCCAATTAACAAATAAAAAGCCCAGGCGGTAGATGCTGTGTAGTTGCTCTATGGGGATAACCATCAAGCTTTCTCATTTAGTTAAGCTTTAAACTAGATGAGAGAGGAGTTGAACATGACTCCCTTTCTCCATGAGGCCCTGGCAACAAATCTGAAAGAGAGAAAATGAGGCCTATTATAATCTAAAACCAGAAGTAATTCCTAACGCTAGAACTTGCTACACCTTAATGTCGTGTCAAATTTATATAGCTTCAAAGTAAGAACAACTTTTAGAGCGAAACATGCCTTCTGCAAATGAAAAGAACAACGTCCAAGAGGTTTTCCCATGGTTTGAAATGAGTGGAGAACACATGCTGGCTCGGCACCGCACAGCACAAGCGACCCCCAGGACACCAAGTCTAGAGAGAGGAGGAATGAAGGGTTCTGTGTTGGGAACCGCTGTGCATTGCTGCCCAAGACAAAGTGCAATTTGGGGAGTTTAGTATTTCTCTGCAAAAGTTCCACTACAAGTATCCTGTCTTCCAGATAAGGATTATACCTTATGAACCTCTGCCAACTCATGGTCCATCCTTGCAGCCCTCTTCAGAAAACCAGCCTTGGTGGTGATGACTTTCGGTTTTGGAGGTCTGATTTGGGGTTGTGTCACAAACTCTGGGAGACATGCCTCCAGTTCGACTAATCCTATAGAAAGGCAGTACATGTTTTTAGTGTCTATGCTTAAATTTAGCATTTTGAAAGCATACTGTTAATTTTAACAGCTGTTTGCCAAGTGGCCTCATTTAGAATTACTGATAAAGTGTATGTCATATAATTGAATTATCCCCAAAGTATAAAGCAGATTTATGTATAAACTCATGTTCTCAGGGGCTTATACTAAAAAAATAATGAGAAGTGTATTGTAAAATGAAAACATTGCCCTACAAAAAAAAATAAATCCCACAATAATAGTCAACAGAAAATGAATGGTCATGTGATACATGACACCACCATTCTGAAGTGGATGGATACGAACTTATCATATTCAGCTCTGGTGATGATAAGCCAGAGCTACAAGTTCAGCATTGTCACCTTCAACTCACGATCTTGACCATGTGATACTTCAGCTTGTCAAAGGAAATTTAAATAATTTAAATAAAAGCCTCTTTTGAACTTTGAAACAGAAATAGTCCTCTTCATGAATTTAACCCCCAGTTTTCCAACCGCTTACCCACTAGTTTTCTGGCATTTCTTCTTAAGAAATTTTATTATATATTTCCTGTTTGCTTCATGAACCTGATATAAGAGCTTTTTCTGTTTCATTTTTGCCTAACTTTGATTATTACTGACATTAAACATGTTTAAATGTTTAGTAGCTAATTGACTTTACTCTTAGCAAACTGTTGTATAGTGTATCCATTTATTCATTAGGGTCTTAGTACTTTGTATTAGTTTGTATCAACTCACATTATTAATAATATTAAATATATTAATTACTACTTTTAGCAGGTATTTTTATTTGTTGTTTAGTCTTTAATCTAAATCACTATGTTTTATATATTTAATTTCTATTTCTTTTTATTTCCACAACTACTAAACTATGCAATCTTATATTTGTTTAGCTAATCTGACCATGGTGTATTTTGTTAGCAATTGAGAACCCTAATCACTAGTATAAAAGATGTAAAGTACTACTGGTATGGAGGCATAGGAAGGCTCTCCTCCCCAGGACATATATAAATTATATACTTAATTTATATTTCTAAGATAACCTTATAATACTGAACTAGTAATTATGTAAGTTGCTTACCTTCATAGGTGTTGAGATAGTGGTTTTTCACTACAAAATCCTCTGAGTTGTTGTCTGGGAAACGTCCAAGACGAGAGAGAGGTCCGTAGACCTGTGATGCATAATCAGAGTAGTCCTTGATGATATTTCTTCTCTCCAACTTCCCTTCTATATTCTTTCTCTTTTCCACAAGTTTTCTGATTGCTACAATGAAACGTACCTCTAAGACTATCTCCAAAATATTGTCCTGAACAAGCCAAGTGCAGATTAGTAGACCAGTTCTAGCTTTGTTCTCAGGGAAGCTGCCGAACTGAACAAATTTTATGATGGCCCCTCACTGCACCAAGAACGTAGCAGTACAAACAGAAGTCTGTCATCTGTGGCCCAGGCAGCAGTGACAGAAGCTGAATCAATGAGCATCCTCCATTCGTGCTCATCACAAATCTTTTATACAGTGTTCCAAGCTCTGGCCCGAAAAGAGGTATTCAATAAAAGTTTGTTAAATAAATGAAAGAAGCTCTAAGTAACTGAAAAAAAGTACGGTTTCAATAGAGACTAAAGGAATTGATTATTTTCTCTTACGAGAATAATTAAAGGGAGAGAAGACTACAGATTCCTCAATAATCCCTGCCCATCTTGGCTAACACTGGAATAAATTAGAATATGTAAAGTTATGAAAAAATATGTTGATACTATCTAAATGAAGCTAAAGTTGAAAGCTATTTTCTCACATCAAGAAAAGTTAAAAGTTAAAGCCACTAAAAATAATTTTTAAAGAATTAATTTAATTTTGTAAATTTATTTTTACTAGAAAGATGACAATTTTGAATGATGTTTAAAATGTGATTATATTGCTATTGCATATATAAATTGCTAATTTGCATATATTGATATAATTGATACATTACAATTTTTATAAGTAAATCAATTACATTAAAACTTATTTAACAACTATAACTATAAAGTGGTATGGTAATAAGTTAAAACAATTTAAATTTTATTTAAAAATTTTTATTTAGTAATTCTTAATCTTCCACTGACTCCTCTTTTTATATGTAAAGTACAGATATACTTGTACATAAATATTCACTATAACTGCTATTAAAACTTCATGGGAAGGGGAAAGTAGGAAAAAAGATCTCTGAATGTCACCTTTGGGGGCAGTAATGAAAAAACAGTTGGGAGACGGGACCCTGCATCCAGGGCCAAACATCTGCACACCTGTCCTCACACACCCATTATGTCAATAGTTTGACTCCTGCTTGAATATCATTACTCCATTTTCTTAGTAAGGAATTTTTGTCCACTCTTATACTTTCAAGAAATAACTCATCTTCCATCCTTTACCTATTAAATAACACTAGGATCAAAACAGAATTATGCCACAGTTAAATCAGGTTTGATTGAAGATCCAAAGCAAAATAGACCTTCCATCCTCTTCATCATTCTACTACACCATTACCTGATACATGTTTGCGTTGAATTTTTGCCAGTTTTGCCCCCTTTACTTCCTGCAGTTTAGACCATTGGGCATTCAAGCGCTTCATATTCACTTCATTCTGATTCTTGTCACGTTTCTTCAGCAGCTCTTTTAGAACTTCCAGGCGAATCTCCTGCAGTCTTTACAAGTAAATTACAAAACAAAGAAGTATATGGTATCTTAAATAGGGTGTTCCCCTAGAGAGAAAGAGAACACCTGCCATAAACTTCTGTTTAGGCTGATATCATATTCATGTATTTTAAAAAGACCACTCTGGCAAAATGTGACAACTGGGGACCTGGGGGTGACAACTCAGTAGTGAGTATATAACAGGAATATACACAGGTGCAGTTTTGAAGGACAAAGATGAGTGTGCCAGGTAGATGGGGCAAAATAAACAGGATGTTCATGCACAATGCCAGGTCGCGTGGTTGCTGGAGGGCTAAGAAACAGGAGCGAAGAGAAGATGAGGTTGTGGCATCCTATCTGAAGTAGCAGATGTGCAAATGCCAGTGTCTAGCACATATCAGTGCTCTCAGTCGACCTTTGTTTCCCTTCCCCTTCCCTTTGCCTTGTTCTCACAGGGCTACCTTGCTCGTGTGTGTGTGTGTGTGTGTGTGTGTGTGTGTGTGTGTGTGTGTATACAATCATGTACAAATGACTTTAAAGTTTTTATCTCCAGCCCAAGTATTCCTTTTTTAAAAAAGATTTTATTTATTTATTTATTTTTGGAGAGCAGGGAAGGGAGGGAGAAAGGGAGAGAGACATCAATATGACAGAGAAACATGAGTCAGTTGCCTCCTGCACGCACCCTGACCGGGGGACTGAAACCTCAACCCAGGCATGTGCCCTGACCTGGAATCCAGCCACAACCTTATGCTTTGCAGGGCAATCTCCAACCAATTGAACCACACCAGTTAGGACCAGCCCATATATTTCTAACCAGACTTTCTGTTTATTTAAACCTCTGGCTATCCCCTAACATCCTCAAAAAAAAAAAAAACCCACTCATTTTGTTCCCCCAGAAATCTACGCATTCTCTTAAATCTTCTTCCCTCTAAAATGGTTCTTGCATCTGTTCCCTAGCTCATGTTTGTCATCTCTCTCCTAACTGGGACTCCAGTTGCTAGTCTAGGTTTTCTCCCTTTCAATCCTTGTGCCACATAGCTATCAAGACTTCCCTTCATAAAATAGAGATTTACACATTTTACTCCTATTCAAAACTCATACCGTAATTTATTCAGCTGTTCATTTGCCAAATATTTATTAAGTGCTCTCCATATGTCAGACAAACAATCATCAATGAATAAAACTAGGCACCTTCTCTGAAGAAGCATTATTCTAGTGGAGTGCGCATATAAACCAACATTTACAGCACAAGGAGATAAATACCAGACCAGCAGAATGGAAAGATTTCTGCGGGAGAAGAAGCAGCAGAGCACCAATGTCTAGCGCTATTCCCAGTTGGTCAGAAGGGAGGAGGAAGATGGTGGGGGAAGGCCTCCTTAGAGTAGTCATTGATGTGGTAGTCTTCAGGATAAAGAAGGATTGAGATTTGCCACATTGACAAGGGAGAAAAGCGAGTCCTCAGCAGAGGAAGCAGAATGTTTGACTCAGAAGGATTAAATACAGAGCTAACATGCCACACTGGTAGAGCTTCTCAAATGGAATATGGATGGGAGGGTGAGGAAGTAGTGACGAGTGATATGGGGGGGGCGGTTAAAAAAATTAAACACACACCAACAGTCACCTCTTTTTCTGAGTTGGAAATCCTCGGTTCAATTCTCAACTTCATCACTTAGCTCAACTTCTTCAGTCATAAAATAGATATAGTAATAGTATCCATCCTATTAGGTTGTTGTGATCATGAAATGTGTTAATGTGTACAATGTGCTAGAAGAGTAGCTTGCAAACTTGAGCATGCATCAGATAACCTAGAGGGTTTCTTATGACACAGATGGCTGTACCCAACCCCTCATTCAGTTTGCTGGGCCTAAGAATTTGCATTTTTAACAAGTTCCCAGATCATGCTGATGCTGCTGGTCTTTGGACTACACTTTCAGAAGTATTGATTTGGAATTTGGATCCAGCACATCATAAGCACTCTATGAGTGATACATTGTCTATGAATATCATTATCACAATCATCATCATCATCTTCACTGATACTGTCATCTACCTGATGGCTTCTTATGCACTCTTCAGCACCCAGCTCAGAAGCTACCTGCTCTCAGTAGTTTTCCCAAATCTACACTCACCGCAAACAGAACTGATGGTTCTCTTGCCTGGGTTCCCCTAGTACTTTGTATATAGAGCAGCCCATCACCTGATAGACCCTACTTGAGAGCTGGTCTGAAGGTCTTTTGTCCCAACCCCTACCACCTCCCCTCCCCACCCCAGCCTACCATCAGGTGCTCTGTTAGGGCATAGCAATGTCCTATTCATTCCCGCTTCCCCAACTCACAGCACAGAGCCTGGCACATAGGAGAGACACAAAACATATTTCTTAAAATTATCCTCAGTTTAACAAAGTGCTCACTTTCTCAGGTGATGTCTTCATTCTAGCCAGACAGAATTTTAGATTTTTTTTTTAAGATTTTATTTATTTTTCGAGAGGGGAAGGGAGACAGAAAGAGAGGGAGAGAAACATCAATGAGTGGTTGCCTCTGGAGCACCCTCTACTGAGGACCTGGCCTGCAACCCAGGCATGTGCCCTATCTGGGAATCAAACCAGCGAACCTTTGGTTCACAAGCTGTTGCTCAATCCATTCATTGAGCCACACCAGCCAGGGCAAATTTTAGTATTTTTTAATGTGCTTCTGACAACAATATAGCTCTATAAATTGCAGCAATAAATTTAAATTTCTGCAGACAGGGCTGGGTATAAACACTACTTTGTTCCAAACATTATTTTCTATTAAATAGGAAGCTTTTACCAAAACACCATCCAGTCCTGATTCAGGGTTAATCAGAAAGTGTTGCAAAAAGGTAAACATATTTCGAATTCAGACTACACTGAGTTCCAGAGCCCCTTGGTCCCTAACTTTCTTATATGTAAGCATGCTGCCAGGGGCTTTGGTAGCATTGCTATGAAAAGGAAGTGTCCCATCATAGCCTGGAAAAATGACAACCTTGGTGTTAGTGCCCTTCCTTCCTTCCTTCTTTCCTTCCTTCCTTTCTTCCTCCCTCCCTTCCTCCCTTCCTTCCTTCCTAGGGAGTTGTCATTTCTACATATTCCAGGGACAACAACCTCATTAATAAAAATACATCAGCTAAAATGATTGAAAACTCAACTAGATGTACCTCAGCACATTGTTATTTATGCGCTCCGAGTTCATTTCATAATTGAAGAAATTTCACAATTTGGCTTTCAAATGGAAAATGCCCCATTAGCTACACCTGGAACCCAAGGTGTTCTGGCTGTGAACCAGTACCAGGGGGAATAAGAGACAGGATCAGCTAGGAGGCTATTTGATGGACAAGAAGTGGGCCAAGACCTACGGACCATGGTACTGGGAATAAACTGAAAGGGAGAGTTTAAAAGACACACAAAAGTCAGTGGGGTTCTATGACAGTCTGGATTAGAGACTGAAGAGAAAAGGGAAGAGAAGAATCAGAGGTGCCTTGAGGAACTGCTCAGATCAGGGCCCCATTCTGCACTGCGCACACAAAAAGGGCACCATACATTTTTATATCAATGGAGAGAAAACTATATATAGTGTTATTGTCCCTGAAAGAACCAGAAACCCAATTTCCTATCTCTACAGACTGAAAATTACTTTTAAACCTAATACATTTGGGGAAATGCTTTACAGAGGACATGTTAACATTACCCCCATGAGCACAGGAGCAGTTGTCTGAGTGACTGAGAACCTACTTCTCAATCTCCTGCTCTCTGAAAGCCCACTCCTTCCTTTCCATCTCATTCATCATCCTCCTTCTCTTCTCAAACTGGGAGATGTCACTCAGAGGGGGAAGAGTGGCTTCCCAGGCACGCTTCTCCCGGGCACGTTCTATCATCTCTACCTCAGCTTGTCCTGCCGGAAGACCTCGACCTGAAGGGTGAAGAAAAAACATTTTAGAAACACATGGACAAACTCATGTACCTACCAGTATTTAATATATTCCCTTTCAGTTCCCGTCCCCTTTAAATTTAAGGTTTGACGGGATAAAATGTTAGGAAACACCCTCCAGATGTGCCTCACAGCTGTGCCCCGCACTGCTTCTTGTTAGTAATTCATCCAGAAGACATTTTATGTAGTTACATATAAGATGCTGGAAAGTATTTGAAAAATATTATGTGATTACTGCATAATCATACCTTGATATGCCCTATAGACACAAATCTATATTTTGAAATACAAAGACATATCAAAGTAATTTGCAGAAGGTTGCAATTTATATTTTTCTCCATAACTGCCTTGCACATGTTTTTATTAAGTGATTTCCTAGGTGCTTTGTTATTTGTTGCTATTAAAAATATTACTTTTCAACATTTCTAATTAGAAATTGTTCATATATAGGAAAGCTACTGATCTTTGTATGCTGATTTTGTAATCAACTACCTTGTTGAATTCAAGTTCTTAAGTCTAATATTTTGTTATTTCATTTGACTTTTTAAACAACCACATTGTCTGCAGATAACAATAGTTTTGCGTCTTTCTAATCCTCAAACTTCATTTATTTTCCCTTAACTTACTGCACTGATTCAACATTTTTCAACAAGGGTATTATTACTGCCATAGTGGACAATTATTTCTTGTATGGCACTGCCCCATGCAGGACAAAATGTTCAGTATCCATGCCAGCCTACTCCTCAAACCACATCCCATGTGCTAAACGCCAGGAGCACTTCCTAATAATTATCACATACAAAAATGTCACGTAGGGGCAAAGGGTTGTAGCCTAGCTCAGTAAGCTCTGGGCTAAGATCTCTGTACTTCTAAATAATAGTGGTGATGAAGACATCATTGTTTTTTCTAAATATTAAGGTAAAACTTCTAAAGTTGCACCATTAGTATTATATTTATTGAAGGCCATGTAGGCACCTTTAATTAAATTACTAAAATTTCCTTCTGATCCCAGTTTGTTTAGAGTTTATATCATAAATGAGTATTGAATGTTATTAAGCACTTTTTCTGTGTCTATTAAAACATTTTCCTACATCTTCTGTTAAAATTTTAAATTATATGGTTTTCTGATATTGTACTAAACTTGAATTTATGTGATTAACCCACTTGCTTATGATAAGTCATCTTTTTCAATACTGCAAGATTTTTCAAATTTTATTTTACTGATTATGCTATTACAGTTGTCCTCAATTTTCCCACCTTACCCACCTTCACCCAGCACCCCCTACTCCATCAGGTAATCCCCCACCAATGCTCATGTCCATGGGTCATGCATATAAGTTCTTTCGCTACTCCATTTCCTATACTGTGCTTTACCTTCCCATGACTATTCTGCAACTACCTATTCGTACTTCTTAATCTCCTCACCTCTTCACCCATTCTCCCCTCCCCCCTCCCATCTGGCAACCATCTGGTAACTAACTTCTTTTCTCTTGCTGCTTTTAATAGTCTCTCTTTACCTTTAACTGTTGGCATTTCAATTATGTTGTGTCTTGGAGTGGGCCTCTTTGCAATCACTTGTTTGGCACCCTATCCTTCCTGGACTTGCATGTCTATTTCTTTCACCTAATTAGGGAAATTTTCTTTCCCTATTTTTTCAGACAGATTTCAATTTCTTGCTCTTTTTCTTCTCCTTCTGGCACCCCTATGACACGAATGTTGAACCTCTGGAAGTTGTCCCAGTAGCTGATTATACTATCCTCATTTTTTTTTGGATTCTTTTTTCTTCACATTGTTCTCCAAGGTTGTTTTTTACTTCCTTATGTTTGAAATCATTGATTCGATTCTTGAGCTTCATCCACTCTACTGTTGTTTCCCTGAAAAATTGTTCTTTATTTCAATTAGTGTATCTTTTATTTCTGACTCAGTCCTTGTGGGGGGGCTCCACCCTCAGGGCCCCCCTGGATGCCACAGATGAGAATAAGTCTACCAGGACAAAATCTGCTGGGGAGGAAATGTGGCCAATCTCTCAAAGGAGAAGAGCACAAAACTTTGGGAAACAAATTCATTTCCTGCTTGGTCCCTTATCAGAAAATTGAGAGCATTCATAGCAAAGAAGTTTTCACAGGATTTTATATATTCTCTCTTAGGCCTGATTACCTGGGGAACCCACCCTTTCCAGTACAGGGCTGCACTGCCCTCTGTCATTGTTTCAGGCTTAAGTCAGGCAGGGGAAGTAAGGCAGCCAAGAGATTAGGAGACTTCTTGCAGACAGAATGAGGACTCAGCCTATGTCAAAGCTGAGGGGCAAGGATCCATCACCCCCTTTTGGTAAAGCCCCCCAAGTCCTTCCCTGGGGGCTCCCCATGATCATGCCTTAGGTTGTTCCTCCCTTGAGGAATCTTACCTGTCATTGACTAACTGATCAAGCATTGGTGGCCAGGCAGGATGAAGTGAAAGGAGCAGAGGCAGTGCCCCTGCCAGGGAGATAAGCTTTGTCTCCTTAGTGGCTTATGGTCCAAAGGTCTCTTACTCAGCCTTAGCCATGGGGGGGGTTACAGCTTCTG
Organism: Anoura caudifer; assembly: GCA_004027475.1. NCBI lineage: Eukaryota > Metazoa > Chordata > Mammalia > Chiroptera > Phyllostomidae > Anoura > Anoura caudifer. Next base: position 69,460 of record PVKU01008012.1, read on the forward strand.
AAACCAGGCAGGGTGGTTCCCAACAATTCCTTTTTATGCTGCTGAGGTCCTCAATAAGTTCTTTGAGCATTCTTATAAACTATGTTTTGAGCTCTGCAATTGATAAATGGCTTATCTCCATGTTTTTTTAGCTCTTTCTCGAGTTTTGATTTGTTCTTTCATTTGGGCCATGTTTCTTTGTCTCCTTGTTTTGGCAGCCTCCCTGTGTTTGTTTCTATGTATTAGGTAGAGTTTCTTTGACTCTGTGTCTTGGTAGTGTAGCTTAATATAGTAGGTGTCCTGTAGGGTCCAGTGGCCTAGCCTCCCTTATCACCCAAGCTGGGTACTCAAGGGGCACCCTTCTGATGGGCTTGGTATTCCCCTCTTCTTGTAGTTCAGCCTTGGTTGCTGTTGGCAGATCAATGGGAGGGATTTACCCAGGCCAGTCAGGTGCAAGAACTGGCTGTGACCATGACCACCAACCTCCACCCTCTGTGGAGGATCAGCTGTGCAGGGGCAGAGTGCTGGTGCTCTGACATGGTCTGTAGCTCTCCACTGGGTGCACTGGCCCTGGGGTTTCCCAGGTGGTGCAGGCCAAAGTTAGCCCCAACATGTATTTTTCCCGGGGCATCCCGTATGAGCGGTAAAGCAATCTGAGATGGCTGCTACTTGTGCTGGGCTTGGAGATTCCCAGGCAAAGCCAAGCTATGATCCTCATCTGGCTGCCAGAGGGCTCGCTGAAACCAGCTGTAGCTTGTGTGACAGGATTTAGGAGATAAGACCAGCCATTCTTATGGAAAAGCAGCTTCTGTGGGCCGTAAATTAGATGGGGTAGAGTCTCTGGGTACCTCCAAGGTGGGTCAAACAGTGTTAGCCAGGTTGTTGGAGTCTCAGATATGGCACCAGCTTGCTGGTTCTGTGGGGGGAGGATTGCAAAGGGACAATGGTCTCTGCTTGCCTTGATGCCGGACACTTCAGTTTCTCCCTGTATACCACTGGTGTCTTTCAAACTGCTACCCCAGTGCTGGAGGGCAGAGAAAGTAAGTCTGAATAAGTAAATCCATGTGTGGGTTCTTTAAGAGGAACTGCTGGGGCTCCAGTAGTTTCTTCCACTGACTGAACCCCCATTGGTTTTTGCAGCCAGGTGTGGGGACTTATCTTCCTGACACAGTAACCGTGGGCTAGGTAGCCTGGTGTTGGGCTGGGACGTCTCGCTCCCAAGATACCACTCCTGAATTTTTATCCACATGGGTGAGGAACCAGCCCATTCTATGTCTGTGCTGCTTCTACCAGTCTGGAAGGATGTGGTTTCTTGAATTCCATAGTTGTTAAGACTTCCATTCAGCTTGATTTCTGATATTCCTGAGTGATGGTTGTTCTATATTTTAGCTGTAATTTTAATGTAGTGGTGCGAAGAGGCAAGCCATGTCTGCCTACACTGCCATCTTGACCAGAAGTCCCCCAAATACTGCAAGATTTGATTGCTGGTATTTTGTTTAGAATTTTTGCATATTCTTCATATGTGAGATAGACCCATAATTTTCCTTTCTAGTATTATCCTTATTCAGTTTTCAAATCAAGGCTATACTGGTTTCATAAAATGAATAAATTAACATCTATTCTCTCTTTCTCTTTGCTGGAAGAATTTGCATAGAACAGAGTTTGTTTGTACTTTAAAGATGTGGTAAACTTATCTATAAAACTGTTTAGGCATGGTACTCTTATAAGAATTTCTTTTACCAAGTCAATTTCTATAGTTATAATATTCAGGTTGCCATTTCTTCTTGAAACCAACTTGGTAATTTTTATTTGCCTTAAAAATTATGTAATCTATCTATTTTTAAAATGCCAGTCAAAAAGATATGCACAGTAGTTTCTTATGATTCTTAAATAATTTCCTCTGTACTTATGTCCCCCTTCCAACCCTAATAATGGAAGGATAATATCCTTCCAATCCAGGATACACATTATTTTTATCTCTGTCTTTTGTCTTGATATTTCCTATAAGAAGTACTATTAACATTTATCCAAAGGCTGTACTATTTAACCTTTATCCAAAAAATTACATTATGGTCCTAATGGCTATTTCTTTTGCCTTTTTAAAGATCTATAGTATTAATTTCTGATTTAAGTTGTGTTATTCACTCAACTTGTTAAGATTAAATAAATTAAAAACATAAAGCACTTGGAACCACTCTCAGGACAGAGTAAGCACCTAATATTTTTTCTTTGCGCTTACAGTGTCAACCTTTTGCAATGTGTCATTATTTTACACTTATGTTTTTTAAAGATTTTATTTATTTATTTTTAGAGAGAGGGGGAGGGAGAGAGAGGGAAAGAAACATCAATGTGTGGTTGCCTTTAACACACACCCCACTGGGGACCTGGCCCATAACCCAGGTATGTGCCCTGACTGGGAATCACATCAGCAACCCTTTGGTTCTCAGGCTGGCACTCAATCCACTGAGCCACACCAGTCAGGGCCTATTTTACACTTATTTTTGTGTACACTTTTTATTAATGCATGACATACATGCATAAAGGCACACAAATGAACCTCCCACATAACCAGCACTCAGATCAAGGAACAGAATATTTCTAGAACCCAAAATTGCCCATTATACTCCCTCCCAATCTCTTCCTGCCTCAAGGATAACCACCATCATAATTCCTAACATACTTAGTTTTGGTAGGTTTTAAGCTTTGTATAAATGGAATCAAAGTAGGAACTCTTGTGTGTCTTACTTTTTCTGCTCAGCATTTATTATCTGTGAGATTCACTCATGTGGTTACATGTAGTTTTACGTTCATTATCATTGCTATGGAGTATTCCATTGTATGAATATACTGTATTTTATTCATCCACCCTATGGTTGATGGACATTTGGGTTGTTTTTAGTTTTGAGTTACTATGAATAGTGCTGCTGAGAACATTCTTGCACTTTTCTTTTGGTGAATATATACATGCAATTGTTAGTAAAACTAAGTCTGAATTCAGTATATAGCTAAAATGAAAATCCTGGATCATAGGTATGTTCAGCCTTAGAGGATACTACCAAACCATTTAAAAAAAAACTTGTGTGTGTGTGTGTGTGTGTGTGTGTGTATGTGTGTATGCAGTATATGAATTCTCTGCTTCAAATCCTTGTCACCACTTAGTAATGTCAGTCTCCTTGATATTAGCTTTTCTGGTATGTGTGTAGTAGTATCACATGAGATTTTAATTTGCATTTTCCTGATGACCAATTAAGTTGAACACTGTTTCATATGTTAATTACCCATTTGAAAATCCTATTAAGTGCCTGCTTACATTATTTTCTCATTTTTCTGTTAGGCTGTCTTTTTCTTACTGATTTTTTAGGATTTCTTTACGTGTTGTAGCTCTGAGTCTTCTGCTACATATAGCTATAGCGCGGATGTCTTCTCCCAAACTGTGGCCTGCCTTTTCACTATCTTAACATGTGGTGTGTTTGGTTTTGTATGTGTGTGTGTGTGTGTGTGTGTGTGTGTGTGTGTGAGAGAGAGAGAGAGAGTTCTTTTTTAAATTTTATCTTTTATTTTTTTAATTACTTTATTGTTGTTCAATTACAGTTGTCTGCTTTTTCTCCCTAGCACTCCCCCCAACCCCAGCCAAACCTCACCTCCTGCTTCCACCCTCCTCTTTGGTTTTGTCCATGTGTTCTTTATACTAGTTCCTGAAAACCCTCCTCCCCACTATCCCCTCCCATCTTCCTTCTGGCTATTGTTAGACTGTTCTTAATTTCAATGTCTCTAGTTATATTTGGTTTGCTTTTTTCTTTTGCTGATTATGTTTTAGTTAAAGGTGAAATCATATGGTATTTGTCCCTCACTACCTGGCTTATCTCACTTAGCATAATGCCCTCCACTTCCATCCATGATGTCACAAAGGGTAGGAGCTCCTTCTTTCTCTCTGCTGCATAGAATTCCATTGTGTAAATGTACCATAGTTTCTTGATCCACTCATTTACTGATGGGCATTTAGGTTGCTTCCACCACTTGACTATTGTAGATTGTGCTGCTCTGAACATTAGGGTGCATAGGTTCTTCTGGATTGGTGTTTCGGGGCTCTTAGAGTATAATCCCAGCAGTGGAATTGCTGGGTCAAAAGGCAGTTCCATTTTTAGTTTTCTATGGAAATTCCATACTGTTTGCCACAGTGTCTGCAATAGTCTGCATTCCCACCAACAGTGCACTAGGGTTCCCTTTTCTCCGCATCCTTCTTTGTTGATTTGTTTATGATGGCCATTCTGACCAGTGTGAGGTGGTATCTCATTGTTGTTTTAATTTGCATCTCTCTGAGGGCTAGTGATGCTGAGCATCCTTTCATATGTCTCTGGGCCCTCTGTATATCCTCCTTGGAGAAGTGTCTGTTCAGGTCCTTTGCCCATTTTTTAATTGGGTTTTTTGTCTTTCCGGAGTGGAGTCATGTGAGTTACTTATATATTTTGGAGATCAAACCCCCATACGAGGTATCATTGGCAAATACGTTTTCCCATATAGTTGGTTCTCTTTTCATTTTAATGCTGTTTTTTTTGGCCATTCAGAAGCTTTTTAATTTGATGAGGTCCCATCTGTTTATTCTTTCCTTTATGTCCCTTGCTTTAGGGGACATATCAGTGAAGATGTTGCTGTGTGGAATGTCTGAGATTTTCCTGCCCATATTTTCCTCTAGGACTTTTATGGTGTCATGACTTATATTTAAGTCTTTTATTCACCTTGAATTTATTTTTGTGTATGGTGTAAGTTGGTGATAGAGTTTCATTTTTTTGCATGTAGCTGTCCAGATCTCCCAACACCATTTGTTGAAGAGACTATTTTTACTCCATTTTATGCTTCTTTCTTCTTTGTCAAATATTAATTGACCGTAGAGACTTGGGCTTATTTCTGGGCTCTCTGTTCTGTTCCATTGGTCTATGTGTCTGTTCTTATGCCAATACCAGACTGTTTTGATTATAGTGGCCTTGTAATACAATTTGATATCAGGTATTGTGATCCCTTCCTACTTCGTTCCTCTTTTTCAAAATTGCAGCAGCTATTTGGAGTCATTTATGGTTCCATGTAAATTTCTGAAATGTTTGTTCTATATCTGTGAAATATGTCATTGTTACTTTAATAGGGATTGCAATGAATCTATAAATCATTTTGGGTAGTATGGACATTTTGATGATGTTAATTATTCCAATCCATGAGCATGGTACATGCTTCCATTTATTTGTGTCTTCCTTAATTTCTGTCTTCAGTGTTGTATAGTTTTCTGAGTGCAGGTCTTTTACCTCCTTAGTTAGGTTTATTCCTAGGTACTTTATTTCTCTTGTTGCTACATCAAGTGGGATTTTTTTCCTGATTTCCATTTCTGATATTTCATTGTTGTTATACAAAAATGCCTTTGATTTCTGAGTATTGACTTTGTATCCTGCTGTTTTGCCAGATTCATTTATTAGGTCAAGTAGTTTTTTGGTGGGGTCTCTAGGATTTTCTATGTGCACTATCATGTCATCTGCAAACAATGACAGTTTTACTTTCTCCTTTCCAATTTGGATGCCTTTTATTTCTGTTTTTTGTCTGATTGCTGTGGCTAGGACTTCCAGTACTATGTTGAATAGGAGTGGTGAAAGTGGGCATCCTTGTCTTGTTCCTGATCTTAGTGTGGAAGCTCTAAGTTTTTGCCAGTTGAGTATGATGTTGTCTGTAGGTCTTTCATATATGGCCCTTATTATGTTAAGGAATGCTCTCTCTATTCCTCCTTTTCTAAATGTTTTTACCATAAATGGGTGCTGTACCTTATCCAATGCTTTTTCCACATCTATTGATATGATCATGTGATTTTTGTAGAAGTTCTTAGTTTTAATGTGGTCTAATTTCTCATTTTCCCCTTTATTATCAGCATTTTTTGTCTTATTTAATAAAATCTTTGCCTACTGGACTTTTGGCCAAAATGGAGGCACAGGCAGATGCACTTTGCCTTTTCGCACTACCAAAAGAAGGGCAACACAAATTTAAAAACAAAAAATAACCAGAACTTCCAGAAAATCAAACTGTATGGAAATCCAACAACCAAGGAGTTAAAGAAATAACATTCCTCCAGACTGGTAGGAGAGGTGGAGACAGGCAGCTAGGGTGGAGAGGACTTTTGGCAAGGCTGGAGGACCTTGGCTGGAGTGGCTAGAGGTCCAGAATGGGCAAGGTAGTGGCTGGCAGAGTGGGTAGTCCCACATTCACATGTAGATAAACCAGGAGGAACAACTGGGGAGCGAGACAGATGATGCAACCCAGGGTTCCAGTACATGGGAATAAAGCCTCAAAACCTCTCACCGAAAAAAATACGTGGGGTTACAGTGGCAGGAGAAACTTGTAGCCTTACAGGAGAGTTTGTTGGAGAGACTCACAGAGTCCTAGAACATACAAAAACCCTCCCACTCAGGAATCAGCACCAGAAGGGTCCAATTTGCTTGTGGATAATGGGGGAAGTGACTGAAAGCTGGCCAAGAGCCAAGAGAGCAGCATTGTTCCCTCTTGGACACCTCTCCCACACACAGTGCCACAATGTGAGTTGCCCCACCCTGGTGAATACCTAAGGATCTGCCTCTTACTACATAACAGGCATACCAAGACCAAAAAAAATATGGCACAAGTGAAAGAAAGATCAAAGCTCCGGAAAAAATACAACCAAGTGATGAAGAGATGGCCAAGCTATCAGACACACAGTTCAAAACACAGGTAATCAGGATGCTCACAGAAACAGTTGAGTATGGTCGCAAAATAGAGGAAAATGTGAAGGCTATGAAAAGTGAAATAAAGGAAAATGTACAGGGAACCAACAGTGAAGGAAAGGAAACAGGGACTCAAATCAATGGTTTGGAGCAGAAGGAAGAAATAAACATTCAACCAGAACAGAATGAAGAAACAAAAATTCAAAAAAATGAGGAGAGGCTTAGGATCCTCCAGGACAACTTTAAATGTTCCAACATCCCAATCATGGGGTGCCAGAAGGAAAACAAGAAGAGCAAGAAACTGAAAACTCATTTAAAAACATAATGAAGGAGAACTTCCCCAATCTGGCAAAGGAAATAGACTTCCAGGAAGTCCAAGAAGCTCAGAGAGTCCCAAAGAAGTTGGACCCAATGAAGAACACACCAAGGCACACCATAATTACATTACCCAAAATTAAAATTAAGGAGAGAATCCTAGAATCAGCAAGAGAAAAGGAGACAGTTATCTACAAAGGAGTTCCCATCAGACTGTCAGGTGATTTCTCAAAAGAGACCTTACAGGAAAAAAGGGGCTGGAAAGAAGTATTCCAGGTCATGAAAGGCAAGGACCTACATCCAAGATTACTCTATCCAGCAAAGCTATCACTTAGAATGCAAGGGCAGATAAAGTGCTTCCCAGAAAACATCAAGTTAAAGGAGTTCATCATGACCAAGCCCTTATTACATGAAATGTTAAAGGGACTTATCTGATAAAAAGAAGAAGATCAAAATTACAAACAGTAAAAAGACAACAAACTAACAACTATCAACAACTGAACCTAAAAAAAAAAAAAAACAAAGACGAACTAAGCAAACAGCTAGAACAAGAACAGATTCACAGAAGTCGAGATCACATGAAGGGTAATCAGTGGGGAAGGGGGAGAAGGGAGGAAGGAGTAGAGAATAAGAAACATAAATGATAGGTACAAAATAGACAGGGGTAGGTTAAGAATAGTACAGGAAATGGAGAAGCCAAAGAACTTATATGTATGACCCATGGTCATGAACTTAGGTGGGGGAATGATGGTGAGATGTAGGGTACAAAGCTAAGAGGAGTAAAGGGGAGAAAAAATGTGACAACTGTAATAGTATAATCGATAAAATATTTAAAAAAATGAAAAATAAATAAAATCTTTGCCTACCCAAGGTCATGAAAATATTCTTTTATGTTTCTGTCTAAAAGTTTAATTGTTTCACCTTTCACACTTAACATCTGTGATTGATTTTGGTTTGTGGGGTGAAATAGGAATCAAGAGTCACTTTTTTCAAGATGACTATCTGACTCAGCACCATGTACTGAAAAGACCATTTTTCCCCAATTGCACTGCAGTGTCATCTTTGTTTTAATGAGACGATATTTATCTGTGATTTAATTTTGGACTCTATTCTATAACAATGATATATTTGTTTGTCTTTGAGAATATACTACACTCTTTAGTTACTGCAACTTTATAGTAAGTCTTCATATCTGTTAGCGTGTATTTGTTCTATTTCTTCACATTTGTCTTGAGGGCTTTTGGCCCTTTGACATTTCTATATTAATTTTAGAATCAGTTTTTAAATTTACACTCACACACACATCTGTTGGGTTTTTTGCTGAGGCAACATTGAAGTAAGAACCAGAATCAAAGTTTTTTTTGCGTTTGGGGGTTTTTTTGCACATGGATATCTAATTGTCTTATTACTGTTTATTTGAAAAGACCTCCTTTTCCCTGCTGAATTACAGTGGTGTCTTTCTCCTGAATCAAATGACTATAAACGCGTGAAGTGAGGAATCTGCCAAGTCAAAGGGACCCACAACTATATTACTTTGTTGCAGTGCTGCAGCGAAGTATTTCTGCATTCTGTTTCTTAACACACAGTCAGATCGGCAGCAGGCCTGGCCGTGGCCGACCACACGCAAACTCTCTTATGTGAATGAAGCACATTAATCATCTTGTTCAAATCACCTAATCCTTACTAACTTTTGATAGTTTAATCTGAAAGAAGAGCATTAAAATCCACATTAGTAGGGATTCGTCTATTTCTCCTCATGATTCAATCAATTTTTGCTTTACATTTTGAGTCTACGGTACATACAAGTTCATGACAGATATATTCTTTTACAGCATTACATGTCCTTCATTTGCCCTTTTAATGTTTTCTGATTAACTTTGGTCTAATATTAACATTGTTACATCAGCCTTCTTTGCATCAGCTATCAGTATATTTTTCCATCTCTTTATTTTCAAAGTTTCAGTGCTATTTTATAAATAGCAAGCTACTTTTGATGGGTTTTTATTAGGCCAACCCAAGAATATTTTGAAGAGGCAAGTTTAAGTCACTTTTGAGTATTTTGATTACTAAATGATTGACACTTTTCTGACATCTTACTATGTGTTTTCTCTTCACTGTTTTTTCTTTGCTTTATTTGTTTAATTATATTTTATTGATTATGCTATTACAGTTGTCCCATTTCTCCCCCATCATTCCCCTCCACCCTGCACACCCCCTCCCACCCACATTCCCTTTAGTTCATGTCCATGTGTCATAAGTTCTTTAGCTTTTCCTTTTCCCACACTATTCTTGCCCTCCCCCTGTCTATTTTCTACCTACCATCTATGCTACTTGTTCTATGTACCTTGTCCCCCTCTCTCTTCTTCCCACTCCCCTATTGCTAACCCTTCATGTGATCTCCATTTCTGTGTTTCTGCTCCTGTTGTAGTGGTTTGCTTAGTTGGCTTTTGTTTTAGGTCTGGTTGTTAATACCTGTGAGTTTGCTGTCTTTTTACTGTTCATATTTTTTATCTTCTTTTTCTTAGATAAGTCCCTTTAACATTTCATATAATAAGGGATTGGTGATGATGAACTCCTTTAACTTGACC
>PVKU01008013.1:0-24806 GCA_004027475.1 Anoura caudifer
GGACTTGTGTGTCTTTTTCTTTCACCCGACTAGGGAAGTTTTCGGTCAATATTTCTTCATATAGGTTCTTGATCCCTTGCTTACTCTCTTCTCCTTCGGGTATCCCATGATGCAGATGTTGTTACGTTTCATGTTGTCCACAATATTTAAGCTCTCATTTTTTTAAATTCTTTTTTCTTTTTGTTGCTCTGCCTGCATGCTTTTTGCTACCTTGTCTTTCAAAACACTAATTCTATCCTCTGCTTTATCTAACCTACTGTTTATTCCTTCCAGTGTATTATTTCAGTTATTGCATGCTTTATTTCTCACTGGTCCAATTATGGTTTCTATGTCTTTTTTCAAGCTGTTGAGTATCCTTATGATCATTACTCTAAACTCTCAATCTGATAAATTGTTTGCCTCTATTTCATCTAGTTCTTTCGGAAAATTTTCTTCTGTTATTTGAGGTCTGTTTCTTTGTCTTCCCGTTTTAGCTGCCTCTTTTGTGTTTTCCAGCTTAGATGTAAACTAATTAGCTACTAAACCCATCTGTTAATCTAATCCAGCTGTAATCAGCAGTCTGGCTTAAGCACCACAGGGGCAGAGTAATTCCTGTAGGCAGGACCATTACTTTCCCACAGGCTGATGCCAATTGGAGAGGAATGCTTTTTCTGAGAAAGACGGCTTCCGCAGTACTGGGAAAACGCAACATAGGGATCCTGGAAGGGACACTTCCAGTTCTTTCTCCAGACCACCAGCCCCAGACTCTCCTCAATTGTCTGTAGTCCACTCTGCTCTCCCTCTTCTGAAGCCCAGGGTAAGTGGCTGCATATGAAATTTTGTGCATTGGTCCTTTAAGAGCCTCTCTGCATCTCCAGTCGTCTCTCCCTGGCACACCAAAACCTTGGTATTTTTCACAATTGGATGTTATCTGGGCTTTTTGTGGCTCTGGTGCTGTAGGCTAGGGAGTCCAGGTTGGGGTTTAGACCCACATTTTTCTGGGGGAATCCCCCAGCTGCTGAAATATTCCTCCAGAACTTTAGCAGCCACCTGTGGGTGCCCTACCTGCCCTCTCACACCTCCTCCGCACTGCCTACCAGTCTTGTCATGGTGAAGTAGTTTCTTCTGAAGCTTTGTTTATCAGGTTTCTCTCCAGCTAGTGTTCAGCTAGTTATTCTGGATGATTTCTCTACAATTTATTTGTTATTCCAGACTGGTCCTGGGAGGAGGTTAGTGTAGCTTCCACTTAGTCCTCCACTATTTTGGATCTCCCACTTTACTAATGTTTCATACATGTAAAAGCAAGAAGGTGTAAGTATATTTATACTTGCCTTTTAAATCTAATTACCTCACACTTCCTAAGTCCTTAACAACTTTTAAAACTCCATTGAAATTTGGTAAATACCTTTAGGACAGCTCATGTAAACATCCAAATGAGACTATTACCACTAGGGAGTAACTTCTCTAATGATGTGGACTATAAATGATCCTACCTTTCGGCCAAATTGAAAACATCTCTAGAAACAGATGATGACCTTGTATTTCCAACACCACCAGTATGAGATCGTCTTCCTTTGGCTGAAGGAGTATCTAGTGGTAAATCACCCAAACCCTATAAATAAATATAAGGAAGAGCAGTATAATGAAAACTTTATAAGTAGTAAATTGAAGTAACTCTTAAAATGTAATTTTTATAAACATCATTATTGATCTTTTTTTTAATGATTGAAACATTCTCCTCCCATGATACTTGAAATGATTCACAAATACAATACGCTTTATTTGAGTAAGATTAGTTTTTTCATGGTTATTTTAGTAAGCTCTGTATTAATGAAGCTGAAGTCTTTAACACCAATAGGCAGAAAATATGTTCTAAAATTTGTATTACCATATATCTCTGAAATATCCTTTCATAAATTTATACTTTGCCCAAGGTTATCAGAGAGAAGTAACATAAGTTACCACAGAAAAATTTTACAATATTAAACAAATTTTTACAAAAAATAATTTCTAAATGGAATACTTTTTTTACGAGACAATTCCACATTTTCTTTCACTTGGTATTCCCTAAGCCAATCATTTCATAGACATTTCTGAATCCCATTACCTACCAGGATAAATGGGACTTCCCCCCAAGGAACTACCTATCAATGTTCTGCAGTGTGGTAGAAGCTCTAATAGTGAAACATACAAGCTAAATAGAACAGGCACCAGTATGATAAGCATCACTATCCTCATTTTATACAAATAAAAATTCTGGTTAAAGAATGATGTGCCTAAATTATATATAGTTGCTAATTCTCAGAGCTGATTCAAACCCAAGTCTTAGAACTCCAATAAGCCACACTACATTCTACCTAACATCAAGCTTCTGTTCAATAAACATTTAGTAACACCATGAATGTCTACTTAGCATTGCCATTGCTGAAATGCTACTGTAGATATATTCTAAATATAAATGAAAAAGTAATTATTTCTTTTACCTTCCTGGGCAAATGAACTCTGCTTTGAAAGGTGTTTATATAATAAACTTTTTCCACATACCTTGTGTCGTAAGCTCTTAACAGATTCCTTAATATATGGCAAATCTTTAGATGGGACATACTTTTCCAGCATTTTATCAAAGTTAGGATGATACATCATGAGAAAAAGCATCTTTCGACCATAATACCTGTAAATATTTGAGATATATGTAAATAATTTCACATCTTAAGAAGCTCAATTTCTGTTCTTAGATACGAAGAGCCAAAAGCATTGATTCTACATTTTAGGCACATAGGGTCTGTATCAAGGCTCGCCTTTGGCAGAGCTGTGAGTTAGGAGAAGTCCTGGACCTTTTGCTGCTCATCTGCTTGCCAGATGTTTTGGCCTGAGTCACCCTTTCCTCAGTTCTGTATTTCTGACCTTCTGTTTTTTTTCCTAGTCACAAGTTACTTGGGTTTCAACTTGTCAGAAACCTATTCTCTGCTACCTAAAACACCCAGGGTTAGTTGATAAATTGTGGTTGGTATATTAATGAATGTGTGATGATGCTCTCTGAACTAGGTTTTTTATGTTATATGACTTTTAAAATAATTCTCTTAGGACAATACTTTAAGTAAAGATAGCATACTAAAGGCAGAAACTGAAATATCATGGAAGTACATACTGAAGATATCTTTGGATATAGATATTTTATAGTATCTTATAACAATACCATATTACTATTTTTTAAGAAAAGTTGACCCCAAAATAAATTACAGTTATACTTTTGCCTATAACTTAGGATATGTATATGGGACTAGAAGAACCAGAGAAGGAAATGCTTTTGAGGGGAGAGAGGTATAGGCTCATCTCAGTATCATATATATCAATAGGTTCTCAAATATAATGAAATTATAACAAGTGTATAACAGAGAATAAAAATTACCTTTTTTCTCCCCAGAACCGGAATAAAGTCTACACCCAGAGAGCAGCTCCTAATTAGTTATAATATCAAAGACAATTCTAACTTTTAGCCCTTATAGTCTTTAGAACTTTAAAGACTATAGGTTTACCAGAGGCCCTAACGGCAATGGCTAAAATAAACAAGCAAGCAATGGGAACGCAAAATGTGAGAAATATTAAAACTGAAAATTTGTAACCATTTTATAATTTTAATTTTCCAATAAGTCTCTAATAAGTGACAAATGGGTAATAAGAATTACTATGCCATTAAGGAAAAGTGACGACACAAAACCACTGTTATCTTTTATTGCTCCAAACTGGTCTATTATGATCCAACCCTCCTAATTTGTTTTGAACATTACTGTGGCATGCAGAACATCTAAAAGGTGCCCTAAAGCTGTCCTGCTCTTTCAGAATTATTTTATGTCATCTGGTACAGCTGATCTTAAGGTAGGGATGAGGGTTGGAGATGGGGGTGGGTGGGGCGGGGGGGAGTGATGGGTGGAAAATGGAGACAACTGTACTTGAACATCAATAAAAAAATAGTAAAGCATAATTTGCTGAAAAAAGAGATAGGGAGATTATCTAGATCAAATCTATTCACATGAGCCTTAAAAGCAGAGCGCTTTCTGTGGCTCACAGCAGAAGTAAGAGATTCTAAGCATGAGGAGGATTCAGCTTGCTGTTGGATGGCCACACATGGAGGGGGCTGCATAGATGCGTGAGAAGGAATTCAGGTAGCCTTAAGGAGCTGAGACAGAACCCTGACTGACAGCCAGCAAAGAAATGGATAACTCAGTGCTATAACCACAAGGAACTAAATTTGGTGAAAAACCTAGAAGCAGATTCTTCTACAGATCCTCTGGTAAGGGTCCAGCACTGTGATCACCTTGATTTCCACCCTGTGAGATCCTAAATCAAAGCCAGTTGAGCCATGCCAGACTTCTTACTTAAAGAACAGTAAGCTAAAAAAATCTGTGTGGCCTTACATCACTGTATTTGTGGTAATTTGTCATGCATCAATAAAAAATGAATATATTTACCTTCTACATTACCTTTTGGTATAATGACTTTCATAGGATTAACTCCAGCTACCTAAAGTAACGGGCAGCTTTGCCTTAAAATGTTAAAAATTTGATCTCCTTTTTTACTTTAGTCTCTATGAACTCAGGAGTTATTCTCTTCCCTTCTAATATAACTTCATATATAACTGCCATTAATTTTTAGACTTTGTGTGGGGCATTATCAATCACCCACTCCAACCTTCCTAATTTTATAGACAGGGAAATAAAAGCTAACAAAGGATGAATAACTTGCTTAAGGGAAAACTGTGACTGGGGCTAAAAATTGAACATAGGCTTCTGACGAGGTCCAAAATTTCTGTCACCATTACACCTATTGTATCATCCATCTGTTAATTATTTTGTCATCTTTCTGTGACTGTTCTTAACCTTCATAAAATTGTTCTTCCAGTACAGACAGAAATCAGAAATTCATGGAATTTTTCTGAGTACAGATATCTCCTGTTGCAGGAGATAGTATGCAATTTATTTTCTCATGTGCACTTAATTTCCTTGATTTTACCTGACTGCTTGGAAAATACATCATTTTCCCCTAAATGCATTACGTTACATTTACCCACAATAAAATTCTTCTGCCATTATTCTGCCTATAGAAAATAGTACTGTTTTTGTGCAATTCATCCCTGTGACATGGCATCTTACTAGACAGAATTATGTAGTGTCATGTACAAATTTGGAGAATTCACTATACACTTCCCCAAAATAATTTCCAAATTGGTTAAATAAAACCATTCCCCTAGCACCATTCCTTGGAGACACCACTTGTCCACTTGGAAAAATGTTCATTCTTTTTAAACCTTTGTTTCTTTTTTTAAGACCTTATACCAAGAGATTCAGCAAATATTATTAGCAGCTATTCACCTGGTTTCTTGTGAGCTGTCCTGAGCAAATTTAGCAGCAGCTGGTAATATACGATCAGCCATATCTTTTGTTCCAGATAAAATATGCTCCAGTTCCATAAATTCCAACGCATCCGACAGGTGCTGTGCTGTACATTTTCTTACTGCAGTGTGTAAATGGCTACAAGGAAACACGATGAATTAGAACAAAGTTCACATATGAACACTTTTCCTAATACACCTTTAAAGTCACATGATTAAACTACTATTAACTTTTATCACCCGTGAAAGCAAAAATGACAAATTATTTGCATTAGTTATCCCTCCCTAAGAAGTTAAAAAACAAAAAAACAAAAATAAAAAAATTTAAGTCACTAACATTTAGTTTTAGACCTATAAAAGTAGGTAACATTGTTAGAATGGTAATATTATTATTCTTTGTAAGGTCATTACCTAATATGTTTATCACATCCAAATTATTATTGTTTTTTACATTTAACAGTTTATTTTTAAAAAGATTTTATTAGTTTATTTTTAAAGAGAGGGGAAGCGAGGGAGAAAGAGAGGCAGAGAAGTAACAAAGTGTGGCTGTCTCTTGCACGTCCCCTTCTGGGGACCTGGCCTGCAACCCAGGCATATGCCCTGATTGGGAATCGAAATGGTGACTCTGGTTTGCAGGCTGGCGTTCAATCCACTGAGCCACACCAGCTAGGGCCACATACAAATTATTTAATAAATGTTTTTCAACTGAAATAATACTGTAATCTGCTTGTTTTTCTTTAAACCTCAGATTACAAACAACTGCATTTTTAGTTTAAGGAGCTATCAGGATTATTTTGAACATTACCTTTGTCCTCCATTGATAAGAGAAACAATTGCACGTGCAGGAGTTACATTACTGACCATAGCTTTCAAGGCTTTGTCAACATCTTCTCTTATAAATGTGTTTGATTCTCCTGCCTTATGCAACAAAACTTTCACTGTAGTATCTAGTTCTTGATCCATGCTCTTTTTCAGATAAGTGAAAAGATCACTTAAACACACCACAGCAGCTCGAGAAACTCCAGAGCGTAAATTTTTCACCTAAAAAAAATTTCCAAAATGTACATTTTGCTGATATTCTGAAAGAAAATCAGTAATAATGACTCTGAAACTAAATTTACTGTTAAAGTAACATGTTTTAATATATATTATCTTATGTCCTAAAATTTAACATTTAATACATTTTTAAAAATGTTGCCAAGTAAGGCATGAGTTACTTAAACTATAGCTGGCATACTCACATCATCTAGTACAGTTTTTTTAAAGGTAAATGTGGCTTATTCATTCTTTGTTATTCAAACAATCCTTAACTCAGCTAAAGATAAGGTTACCTCTTGAACTACTGCAAAATTTGTTTCATGCAACTTTGTGTTCAATATTTCAGAATGGAAAGCAGCTAAGCATCTAATAAAATTCAGTCCCTCAATTTTCTTCTCCCTATGGGAAAAAGAAAGAAATGACAAAATCATTTATTAAAATGAGGCAGGATGTCTTCTTTTGTGTGTATGAAATATTACCAATAAGGATATCTTGTCTATTTTCCCTTGTCATGTAGCAATCTCAAATAAAAAAAAATGTGAGTTTGCTGTCTTTTTACTGTCATATTTTTATCTTCTTTTTCTTAGATAAGTCCCTTTAACATGTCATATAATAAGAGCTTGGTGATGATGAACTCCTTTAACAGATATTGACAACCACACTAAAACAAAAGCAAACTAAGCAAACAACTAGAACAGGAACAGAAACACAGAAATAGAAATCACATGGAGGGTTAGCAACAGGGGAGTGGGAGGAGGAGAGAGGGGGAAAAGGTACAGAGAATAAGTAGCACAGGCGGTGGGTAGAAAATAGACCGGGGGAGGGCAAGAATAGTGTGGGAAATGTAGAAGCTAAAGAACTTATGACACATAGACATGAACTAAAGGGGCGGAATGTGGGTGGGAGGGAGTAAGCAGGGTGGAGAGGAATGATGGGGGAGAAATGGGATAACTGTAATAGCATAATCAATAAAATATATTTAAAAATATGTGAAGTTGTGTTTGCTCTAATACTTCTTTCATAATTCAAAAGAGCTAAGAGCCAAAACCACTACTGACAAACTTAAGTTCATGTTCTATAAATAAAAGAAGCATTTTTCCCCTAGTGAGAGTGCCATATTATTTCTACAGAACAGAGGGAAAGGAATGGCAAACAAAAGGTGAGGGAAGCAGTAAACCAAAAATGGAAAAAGAAAAGTAACTACCTGTTACCTTGGTGAATATATAATTCAAGAACAGAAAACCACTAATAGGTGGTTCTGTAATTTGTATTTCTTTTACATTATCTAATGCAATGATTTTCACCCTTTTTATATCATGACACATATAAGCTAACTACTAAAATTGTGCGGCACACCAAAAATATATAAATATATAATTTTTGCTGATCTGACAAAAATAGGCATAGTTTTGATTCTTGCACACCAATAGCTATTGTTGTGTTGGCTGTTGTCATTTTTTTATTTGACAATCTCAGGAAAAAGAGGTCAGTGCCCCTGAATAAATAGTCAGGTATTGCATGTTTTACAAATTCCTGTAGCACACCTGTTAAAAATCTTTGACCTAAGATAATGAGCCAAATGAAGGGGAGGTGGATACTAACAACAACAGGTAGATTCAACTGGAACTTAGATATAACATTTCAAATTTGATGGTTTTCATCTTATGGGTTTGACAATGTGAGCTAAGAGGAGATTCCTTAGTTGTTAATATTAATGGTGATTATATTTTAAAGCACTTAAATTCTCTGAGAAGTTATAGAAACAGAGAAAAGAACTAAACTCTAAGGTGGTAAGAGTAAACCTACTTAGTAACTGTGTGGTATGCCCTGGCTGGGTGGCTCAGTTGGTTGGAGCATTGTCCCATGCATCAAAAGGCTGTGGGTTCAATCCCTGGTCAGGGCACATACGGTAGGCAATTGATCAATGTTTCTCACATGGATGTTTCTCTCACTTCCTCTCTCTCTAAAATCAATAAACACATCTTTGGGTGAAGATGAAAAAAATAGTAACTGTCTGGTTCAAAACTTTCATTTATTGGATAAACATAAAACAGCTTATAATTACAGTTTACATGTAGAAACAACCCAATTCTATACATATGATAGTAAACAGAAGGTAGAGTTGAGGGAAGTAGAAAAAAATTAAGAAATAGTGGCTAAATTTTTTCCAAATTTGATCAAAATTATAAACTCTCAGATCCAAGAACAAGCCCCAAACAGGATAACCACAAAAAAACACAATACAGGACATCACAATCAAAGTGCTAAAGAGTGTTAGAGGTAGCCATAGAGAAAAAGACACACAGCATACAGAAGAAAAATGATAGTAATTTCAGAAGATTTCAGGTCAGAAATACGAAAGCCAGAAACTAACTAAACAAATGTAAGTGTCAAGAGGAAAAAAAAAATCAACTTAACAATTCTTGACTATAGATGGAGACTTCAAAAGCCCTTTCCTACTACTTAATAAAACAAACAGAAAATCTGTAAGGATACAGAAAATTTAAGCACTAACAATTAACTTAATCTGTTTAACATTTATAGAACACTACAACCAGCAACAGCAGAACACAGATTATTTTCAAGTTTATGTGAAATGTTCATCTGAAAAAAATAAAGTATCTCTGTACTCATGGATTTTATAATGAGAAAACAAAAAAGTGTAAGGTCAGGTAGCAATATGGGATATTAAAAATAAAGCAGCATAAGAGGATGGAGAAAAAAACTATTTTAGTGAGGGTCACAAAAGAAGGCTTTTCTGAGATGTTATTTGACAGGTATCTGAATGAAGTGAGAGAGAAAGCTATAGAAAAAGTGTTCAAAGAATGAAGTGCAAAGTTCATGAGGCAGAAATGAGCTTGGGTGTTCAGAAAACAGTCAGGTGGTTAAGGTGGGTAAGTAATGCAGAGCATGGTAGGAAAAAAGGCTACAAGAGTCAAGGGATAGAAAATGAAGGACCTTGTAAGCCCCAGTAAGCAGTTAAAAAAAATTTTTTTTAGTGATTTAGAGAGCATTAGAGGGTTTTATGTGGGGAATTTCATGGTCTGATTTGTGTTTTAAAAGCATCACTTTGGCTGTTGTATGAGGTGGGCAAATAATGGATGCATGGAAACCAGTGATGTCACTACTAGTTAGGTGAGAGGTAACTGTGGCTTACATTAAAAGAATAGTAGAGACTGCAATAAGTAAATAGGTTTAGGATATGTTCTGTAAATAAAGAAACTGATGAAATATGAAGAAAGGAGAAAAAGTTAACACTTAGTATGAACAAGTAAATGTCCATGGCAGGGGCATTAACTAAGATGGTAAATACTGAGGGAGAAGCTGATCTGGGACCAGAAAGGGAAATACGAAGTTCTGTTTTCAGGATTTTTGCATATATGTTCACAAAATATATTGGGTATAAATCTGTAGTTTTCTTATCTTTGTATGGTTTTGATACCAGGGTAATAGGGCCTCAAACAGTAAGATGAAAAGTACTCCAGCTTCTTCAAAGTTCTAGAAATTTATGCAGAACTGAACTGATTTCTTCCTTAAGTGTTTGGAATAACAACTCACTAGTGAAACCATATGAGCCTGCAGTTGTCTTTGTGAGAAAGCATTCTTTTTTTTTTTTTTTTTAAAGAGAGGAAGGGAAAGAGTGAAACATTAATAGGAAAGAGAAGCATCAACTGGTTACCTCCCTACTTAACCAGGGACAACACACACCGGGACAAGGGATCAGACATGCCCAAAATGGGGAAACTCATAACACAGGTATGTGTTCCAACTGGAAATCAAATGTGCAACCTTTCCATTACAGGATGATGCTCCCACCAATGGAGTCACACTAGCCAGGGACCGATTATCAATTTTTTTTACATTTATTGTTATTTTTAAAAAGATTTTACTTATTTTTAGAAAGAGGGGAAGAGAGGGAAGGAGACATCAATGTGTGGTTGCCTCTTGAATGCCCCCATACTAGGGACCTGGCCTGCAACCCAGGCATGTGCCCTGAATGGGAATCAAACCAGTGGCCCACTGGTTTGCAGGCTGGCACTCAATCCAATGAGCTACACCAGCCAGGACCCTATTTTTTTTTTTTTTTTTTTTTTGAGTGAGTTTTGGTAGTTGGTGTATTTCAAGGAATTTGTCCATTTCACTAAGTTGTCAAAATCATGGGCATAAAGCTGTTTATCACATTCCTTTATTATTTGTTTAATAGCTATATGATCATTAGTGACATTCCTTTTCATTCCTGATGTGATAATGTTTCTTTTCTCCTGTTATGTCTGACTTGAGGTTCATCAATTTTATTCATCTTTTCCAAGAACACACTTTTGCTTTCACTGACTTTTAAAAGAATTATATTTTACTGATTATGCTATTACGATTCTCCTGATTTTCCTCCCTATGACTCCCTCCATCCAGCACACACCACTCCCTCAGACAATCCCCACACCACTGTCCATGTCCATGGGTCATGCATAGTTCTTTGGCTACTCCATTTCCTATATTATACTATCACTGCCATGGCTATTCTGTTAGCCATATTTTTGTACTTCTTAATCCCCTCACATATTCTCCCCCACACCCCTTCCCATCTGGCAACCATCAAAACACTCTCTGTATCCCAATTCTGTCTGTGTTCTTCTTGTTTGCTTAGTTCGACTTTCAGATTCAACTGCTGATAGGTATGTATTTATTGCCATTTTATTGTTCATAGTTGTGATCTTCTTTTTCTCAAATAGCTCCCTTTAACATTTCATAAAATAATGGTTTGGTGATGATGAACTCCCTTAGTTTTTTCTCCCCTGGGAAGTCTTTATCTGCCCTTCCATTCCAAATGACAGCTTTGATGGGTAGAGCAATCTTGGCTGTAGGTCCCTGCTTTTCATGACTTTGAATATTTGCCAGTCCCCTCTAGCCTGAAAGAATCTCTTGAGAAATCAGCTGACAGTCTTATAGGAACTTCCTTGTAAGTAACTGAATAATTTTCTCTTACTGCTTTTAAAATTCTCTATCTTTAACCTTTGACGTTTGAATTACGATATGTCTTGAAGTAGGCCTCTTTGAATCTACCTGGTTTGAGACTCTGTGCTTTCTCGACACGCAGGTTTACTTCCTTCACCAAATTGGGGATGTTTTCTTTCATTATTTTTCTATATAGATTTCCATTTTCTTGCTCTTTCTCTTCTCCTTCTGACACCCCTATGATGCAAATTTGGAATGTTTGACCATGTCCCAAAGACTACTTATTATTATCTTTATTCTTTAGATTTTTTTTTCTTCTTGTTCTCATTGGTTCTTTCATCCTTATGTTCCTTGATTTGATTCTTGGCTTCATCCACTCTACCATTGTTTCCCTGTATTGTTCTTTATTTCAATTAGCGTACCCTTCTTTTCACTGGATCTTTTTTACGCTGTTGAGGTCCTCACTGAGTTCCTTGAGTATCCTTAAAACCGGTGTTTGGAACTCTGCATCTGATAGATTACTTATCTCCATTTTGTATGGTTCTTTTTCTGGAGTTTTGATCCATTCTTTCACGTGGGCTGTTTTTCTCTGTCTTCTCATTTGTCTCCTTATGTTTGTTTCTATTATTTGGTAGAGTTGCTATGACACCCTGTCTTGGTAGTGTGGCCTAATGTAGCAGGTGTTCTGTAGGATCCAGTGGCACAGCCTCCCCTATTACCCAAGCTGGTGTTTGAGGTGTGCCTTCTGTGTAGGCTGAGTACATCCTCCTTTTGTAGTTGAGCCATAGTTGCTGTTGGCAGGCTAATGGGAGGAATTTTCCCAGGCCAGTCAACTGCAAGGATTGGCTATGACCACTGACCACCAACCTCCGCCCTCTGTGGAGGATCAGCTGTGCAGGGGAAGTGTGCTGTTGCTCCCACATGGTCTGCAGCTGGGGTTTCCCATGTGGTGCATGCCACGGTCAGCCCCTACCTATATTTTGCCCAGCGCCACCCTGCCTGGGCTGTAAAGCACTTTGAAATGGCTGCTGCTTGTGCTGGGCTTGGAGATTCCCAGGGGAAGATAAGCTGTGGATCTAGGCTGGCTGGCTGGCTGCTGCTGTGGCTGTTGGGCCTGGAGCCACTGAGCAAGAGCTATGGGGGTTGCAGGCTCACTGAGGCTGGCTGTTGTTTGTTTGAAAGAATTTAGGAGGTTGTGAAGCATGAGCCAAGACTACCCATTCTTATGGAAAAGCCACAGTTAACAGTTTCGGTGGGCCTATAAGTTGGGTGGGATGGAATCTCAGGGAATACCCAGGGCAGGGCACACAGTGTTGGCCAAGTTGATGGAGACTCAGATATGGCACCTGTCAGCTGTTGGGAGAAGGCTCAAAAAGGGGCAATGGCCTCTGCCTGCCTTTAGGTCTGAGAGTAAACTGTCCCCAAGCTCTCTCCTTGATGCCAGACAATTCATTTCTTCACCATGTGCCACTGGTGCCTTTCAAGATGCTACCCTGGTACTGAAGCTCAGAGAGAGTGTAACTGAGTATTTCTGTGTGTGGGTTCTTTAGGGGAACTGCTTGGAACTCCTAAGTTTCTCCCACCAACTCAATCCCTGCTGGTTTTTGCAGCCAGAAGTTATGGGGACTTATCTTCCTGGCATTGGTATCCTGGGCTGGGAGGCCTAGTGTGGTGCTGGGACTCCTGGCTCCCAAGATACCCATCCCAAACTTTTATCCACCACACATAGATTGGGAACAGTCCGTACCACATCTCCACCCTTCCTACCAGTCTAGTTGGTTGTGGTTTCTTTTAATTCTGTAATTTTCAGACTTCCATTCAACTCAATTTCTGACAGTTCAGAGTGACAGTTGTTCTACAATTTAGTAGTCATTCTGAAGTGGCTGTTCAAGGAGGAGAGCCACAATGACCTATGCCACCATCTTGACTGTAAGTCTCCCACTGATTTTTTAAAAATGTCATTGATTCTGTTCTGTAGTACATTGATTTCCATTGTATCTTTATTTTTTCCTTTTGTGCTTATTTTGGCCTTCATTTGCTCTTTTGTTTCTAGTTTAAGGTGAAAGCCTACTCTTCTTCTTCTCTGATATAAGTGTTAGAGTGCTTTAAGTTCCCCCCTCTAATGTAGCTGCATCCCATTAATTTTTTTTATGTTTTATTCTTAACTCTTCATTTCTAATTTAACTCTACTGTGGTTAGAGAATAAAATTTGTATAACTGGAATCCTTTACTTATTTTATGCTGTGTAATACAGTCTTTAAGTATATTTTATTGGTTATGCTATTACACTTTCCCCTTATTTTCTTCTCTTTCTTCCCCTCTACTCTGTATCCCTCTTCCCTCCAGCATTCCCCCCCAACTTAGTTCATGTCCATGGGTCATACATGTAAGTTCTTTGGCTTCTCCATTTCCTACACTATTCTTAACCTCCTCCTGTCTATTTTGTACCTAACAATTATGCTTCTTAATCTCTGCACCTTTTCTCCCATTCTCCTTCCCCCTCCCAGCTGGTAAATCTCCAAATGATCTCCATATCTGTGATTCTGTTCCTGCTCTGGTTATTTGTTTAGTTTGTTCTTTTAGATTAAATTGTTGACAGTTGTGAATTTGTTGCCTCTTTAATGTTCATAGTTTTCATCTTCTTTTTCTTAGATAAATCCCTTTAACACTTCTTATAATAAGGGCTTGGTGATAGTGAACTCCTTTAACTTGACCTTATCTGGGAAGCACTTTATCTGCCCTTCCATTCCAAATGATAGCCTTGCTGGATAGGGCAATCTTGGATGTAGGTCCTTGCCTTTCATGACTTGGAATACTTCTTTCCAGCCCTTTCCTGCCTGCAAGATTTCTTTTGAGAAATCAGCTGAGAGCCTTATGGAAACTCTTTTGTAGGTAACTTTCTCCTGTTTTCTTGCTGCTTTTAAGATTCTCTCCTTATCTTTAATCTTGGGTAATTTAATTATGATGTGTTTTGGTGTGTTTCTCCTTGGATTCACTTTTTTTTGGACTCTCTTGGACTTGCATGTCTAATTCCTTCACCAGACTGGGGAAATTTTACTACTTCTTTTTTTTTTCCATTAAATTTTCAATTTCTTGCTCTTCCTCTTCTCCTTCTGGCACCCCTATGATTCAGATGTTGGAATGTTTATAAAGTTGTTCTGGAAATTCCTAAGCCTTTCATTTTTTTTTTTTTTTGAGTTCTTGTTTATTCATTGTGTTCTGGTTTAATGTTTATTTCTTCCTTTTGTTCCAAATCATTGATTTGAGTCCCAGTTTCCTTCCCTTTACTGTTGGTTCCCTCTATATTTTGCTTTATTTCACTTTGTATAGCCTCACTTTTGTATATTTCACTTCTTTTATTTCATGGCCATACTAAAATCATTTCTGCGAGCATCTTGATTACCAGTGTTTTGAACTCTGCATCTGATAGGTTGGCTATCTCCTCATTGCTTAGTTCTTTTTCTTCAGTTGGATCATATTTCTTTGTCTGGGATGCCAGTCTGCATTAATGTTTCTTTTTTAACTCCTTGTTTGTCAGACTTCCATACCGTTCAACTTTCTGGTAGTCCTGTTTTTTTTTTTTTTTTTTTTTTTTTTTTAACTTATTTATTTTTAGACAGAGGGGAAGGGAGAAAGAGAGGGAGAGTAACCTTAACATATGGTTGCCTCTCACATGCCCCCTGGGGACCTTGCCCACAACCCAGGCATGTGCCCTGACTGGGAATTGAACCAGCGACCCTTTGGTTCACAGGCAGGCACACAATCCACTTAGCCACACCAGCCAGGGCTGTTTTTTCATTTTTAAATTGGTTGTTTCCTTGTTTTGGCTGTGTGAACAGATGAAGTGTATCTAGTGCCACCTCCATCTGGGCCAGAATTCACAAGCTACTCCCTTCTGTGTATTTTTTGTAATATGTTATTTTTTCATAAATGTTCCTTGTGGACCTGAAACAATGTGAATCCTACTATTTTAGGTGGAATATTTAAACATGTCAATTAGTTCAACAGTGTTCAAGTCTTGTATATTCTTACTGATTTTCTTTCTACCAGTTCGATCAATTAATGGGAAAGGGTAGATGAAGTTCCAACTATGTTAATTTGTTTATTTCTCCTTGCTGGTCTACCAGTGTTTGCTTAATGTATTTTGAAGCTCTGTTATATGGTACGCAAATGTTCAGGATTGCTATGCACACTTGATGAATTACCCCTTTTCATTATAAAGTGACCCTCTTTATTCCTGATGCAGTAAGACAAAATTTTAAAATGGCATGATGATTCCTGTCTCCAGTGTAGACACCTGTATAATACCTTTCCCTTGAGGGTGCATAGATGGGATATTACTTCCCTCAATCATGCTACATTACATGGCAAAAGGAAAGTTACAAGTTGCCCTATGGCTCACTGATTCTCTCTTTATGTATTTCTTCTAGCTTTCTTAACATATGGATTAGAATTGTAACTATAGTAATAATGTCCTTTCAATGAATTTTTTCTGTATCATTTTTGGATTACTTTCAGTTGTTTAATTTTTTCCTCATTACAGGTTGTATTTCCTTACTTCTTTGCATGCCTGACAATTTTTTACCTTGGATATTGGTAAATATCCAAGCATAGTAACTTTTACCTTGGATATTGTTTTATTCCTATAAGTATTAAATTTTGTTCTTCCTTTTTTGGATTCCAGAGAGGGGGAAGGGAGGTAAAAAGAGAGGGAGAAAAACATTGATGTGAGAGAGAAATGATGATTGGTTGCCTACCACATGTGCCCCAACTGGTGACCAAGCCCACAACCCAGGCATGTGCCCTGACCTGGAATGGATCCTGCCTACCTTTCGGTTTGTGGGATGATGCCCAACTAAGCCTCTCTCGCTAGGTCTCCTAAAAATATTTTTGAACCTTGTTCTGGGATATAGTTATTTGGAAAGTTTGCTCCTCTCAGGCCTTGCTTTTAGGCTTTGTTAGGTGAGACCAATCCAGTCTTTAGCTTAGGGCTTATTCTTTC
This sequence comes from Anoura caudifer, assembly GCA_004027475.1. Taxonomy (NCBI): domain Eukaryota; kingdom Metazoa; phylum Chordata; class Mammalia; order Chiroptera; family Phyllostomidae; genus Anoura; species Anoura caudifer. Next base: position 16,362 of record PVKU01008013.1, read on the forward strand.
CATAGATGAGGCAAACCTCTCTCAAGTGTTCTACCCAAAGACCTGTGAATTATGAAGTTTTCCACCTTGCTGATAGAAAGGACATATTCTCGGCCTAGTATATACTCTAGGGATTGTTCCCTATAACTTCTGCGAGTGGCTCTTGATCTGGTTTCAGGTAATTTACTCGCATACATGCCCTGACCAGTACTCAGCTAAACATTTGAGAAGAATCCTCTGATGGTCTCTGGGTTTCCTTGTACAGCTCTATCCTCTCTGGCATACCGCCCTGAAAATTGTAGCTACCATGGTCTCCCTATGCTCCCAAGCTCCATCTCCATGTCTGTTGATATCTAGATGGTTTCTTCCTCCTTGAGCTGTGACCTGGAAACTCTGCAGGAAGTAAGCCAGGACAACTACAGGGTTCACCTTGCTTATTTCCCATCTCTCAGGGATCACTGTATTTCACTGCCTGGTGAACAATATTTTGAAAACCATTGTTTCATATATTTTGTATGATTTCTTTAGTTCTTTCAGATGTGAAGGCAAATCTTATGTCTGTTAATCCACCTTGGCAGGAAGTAGAAGTCCAAGAATTCTATTTTGGACATGTTAAATATGTCTATTGGCATCCAAGTAGAAGTATCAAGGAGGCAGTTGAACTACAGGTTTAGAACTCAAGAAAATACCAGGGACCCAGGTGTACATATAAATTTTAAAGCTATGAACCTTAGTGAAAACATTTAAGAAAGGTGTTGGTAAAATATGGTTCACAGACCAAATTTGGCTCCACCAGATTTTGTTAAGTGAAGTTTTTGTAAGTACAGTTCATTGGAACACAGCTGTGCCCATTTGTTTTTATAGTCTATAAGGCTGCTTTTGTAACTACAACAGCAAAGTTGAGTAGCTGTGACAATTAATCTGGCCTGCAGAGCTTAAATACTTACTAGCTGGCTCTTTACAGAAAGATTGTCAGCCCTGATCTATGGAATGAATGTAGATAGAGAATAGCAATGGAGTGAATTCTGGAGCACTCCTCACTTTTGAAGTAAACAAAAGAGAAAGCATCAGAAAGTACTAAAGCAGAAAAACAATCATGACTCCGATTTTCCAAGGTGAAATGAAAAAAAGTGTATTAAGAAGAAGGGCGTGTTGACCATGTCAAATGTTGCTGAAGGCTAAATAAGATGAGGACTAATAAATGATGAGTGTAGATTTAGTAAAATGGTCACTTTTGTAGTTTTAGTGAATTAGTGGTCATTGTAGGAAGGGCTGAAAGCCAATTAGGGAAGATGAGAAGAGAACATGACGTAAAAAATTAAAGACAATGAATTAGCCTTTTTAAGGACTTTTAGCTAAAAAAGGGGCAGGAAAGAAATGTGAAGAAGATGTACAATTTAGGCAGGTTTTTAAAAAATAAAAGGTATGATAACACATTCTATGTTGATGAATATGATCTAGTAAAGAAGCGAACCTGATGATAAGGTGTAGGATGGGGATGGAAAGAGATAATAAAGGGACAGAGGAGTAAATGGGACAAGGGCAACCAGTGGATGCTCCAAATGAAGCAAGGGGGGGGGGGCACCACTGTCTTTATTTCCCTGAATTGGGCTGGGCTGGCTGGGTGGCTGCTGTAGCTATATTAGTAACAGATAAATATTTCCAGGATTGCTGGAAGGTATATTTAAGAGAAACACTTGGAGATATGGTGATATTTATATTCTAATGCCAGAATGTTTTTATAATGTATAATAAAGCTAAACTATGCCCTTATAGTATATGTTATAAATGGTAAATATAGTAATGCTAGAACCAAAGTTCAGCTACATTAATAGTTAAAAAGATTCAAACTACCTAAGAAGTAAAATAATTATTTCTAAGACTATTTTAATAGGAAATATTTCAAGGTTTTTAATTAAAAATTTATAGAAAAGTTTTGGAAATCAGCTTAGTTTTAAGTTAAGAATGGTGAACTTACCAATCCTCATCAGCTAAAAGCTTCAGGGCTTCTATCAGTGCTATTTCTGGTTTGGAAAATGGTCGTAGTTCTGACGAATCCATTATTTCTGGACTATGAGTAATAGAAGGCATCCTTTCTTTATACTGTGGAATGGCTGCAGGAGATGCTTCACCTAAAATAAAAAAACATTAAATAAAGCACCAGGGAACTCTGATACAAAGGGATACAAATGGTATTCTGATTACAGATCCTATAAATATTTCTTATAAAAACTAGTACTACTAATTTAGTGTCCAACAAAAATGTAGTACCCAAATACCAAAGCTATTTAAAACTTTACTTTTTATACACAAATTATTAAATTACATATAATGTAAAATATAGATGGGTTTTTCAGTTATGAGTCATATAACAAAGACTAGCTTTAAGAACTAAGAAGCATATGATCTCACTTTGTAAAATCATGAATATATACCTCTTTTACTATACAATGGATAACTAAAAATGAGGCTTCATGGCATCTGCATATAAAATTCTAGCTGGATTCTAAAAATATCAGTATTTTCTACTGGCACAGAACTAATAATAATGTATCACAAATTCTAAACCTATGTGTAGTAATAAGAACAATGTTTTTTCCATAATCAACTATTTTCCAGATGCAAGATATTGCCTTCAATGTTGGGGAAACAAATCATCATCCCTGAATGCTCATGGTAATTAATGCCCTGAGGGTACTGCACAATGTAAGACATGAAATGGAGGTGTTGGAAAGGAAAAGGTCAAAAAGATCAAATAGAATGTATGACGACGGCTTTTATAAAGAGGTAAAGATTTACTAGCTATTTTTCATGTTTATATTACCCTTAAAAAGGTAGTGTCAGGCAGTAGGAAATCACTACCATAAAAGTATTTATCATTCATGCTATGTGTAACAAAATGTTACATGACATACATGAGATACACAAATATTTCACTTGATGTTGTATGCTAATTATGGGTTCAAATGCATTTAAAATTCAAAGGCAACAAGGTATTCCCAATGTTAGTGTACTTTTACTAAATACTTTGTGCCAAATCTTATAACTGCTTTTAAAATCTTTACTACATTTAATTTTCTCATAAAAGCTGAGTTAGATACTCTCATTATCTCTATTCTCTGCTGTGAAAATAACTGAGTTTAATAGAGGGTAAAAAATTTATTCAAAGTCTCAGTGATAATGAGTGGCAAAGGTAGGATTTAGATCCGGGTCCACTATCACTTTGATTTTGTATAAAGAAGTCTAAGGAAAAATTCCTGCTTTCAAGAAATTTATCACATACCTGACAAGAGATGTTCAAATAGATAAATATGGCATTTTGGGTTACTATAGTGATAAATTAGAAACAGTTTTTGCTAAAATAAATCATACATGATAAAAGTGATTTGACAACAAATATAATAAATAGACCTAATTTTATTTTTCTTTAAAAATTTTTTTAAAAATTTTATTTATTGATTTCAGAGAGGAGAGGAAGAGAGAGAAATATCAATTTTTGTTGTTCCAGTTATTTATTCCTTCATTGACTGATTCTTATATGTGCCCTGACCAGGAATCAAACTTGCAACCTTGGTATATCCGGAAGATGTTCTAACCAACTGAGTAACCGGGTTAGGCAAAAATAAAAAAAAATTCAATTACATTTCACATTCAGTATTAGTTTGTATAAAAATATGGAATGCTTCACAAATTTGTGTGTCATCTTTGCACCGGGGCCATGCTAATCTCTGTGTTGTTCCAATTTTAGTATACATGCTACTGAAGCACGCACCCTCATTTTAATATTTTTGGTGATTCAGATGTAGTCTCATTAGGTTTCATATATAAGACTGGTATGTATAACTTGAACAGTTAAAATTTTAAAAAATATCCTAACTTAAAAAAGAAAACAAAATTGGTATGTATAAATAAAATCCTTCAGCTTTAGAATGTCACAACCCAGAAAGAATAACAAATACAAAACACCAGCCATTATTTATTAAGATTTTGCCTGGCATTGTGCTAAGTGCTTCACTTACATGATCTAATTTCATCCATTCAAGAACCCTATCTGATAGTTACATTATTTGTAGATTATGAAGAAACTGATGCTAAAGTTTTAAGGATTCCTTTTCTATATCTACTCCACCTCAGTTATAGAAAGAATAAGTTATTATGGAGATGTAGATAAAGATCAAATTTTCAGCCTTGTAAGTTATATCAGTTTCACCTGAAAAAATGAAATAGAACTAAACAAAATTGTAGTCTGGAAAAAGAGGTGTACTGAATATCAATCTCCAGCAGTAATGATCAAACTAAGTTTTGTTGTTTTTTTTTAACTTCCCCTGTAGACTGATATTTTTATAAAATACAATAAAACGTCATGGTGATGTCAAACTGTTAAAACAGTTTCTAAAAGTTTACTTTCACTTTTTGTACTTATCTTGTAAGCATATTCTTCTGTTCAAATAATGCAAGGGTGGACTTTAAGGAAGCACTCTCCTTATACATCCTAGAAACAAAAACTTAAGCCTCCATTATAGGCAAAAATCACAAAATTAGTTGATGTCTCTAGCAAGAATGAATACCTAAAAATTTATGACTTGTTGCTATCTGTACTATTTGCTACTAACTAATGACTTAAGTAAGGAGTTTTGTGTGCTTTTCTCCCCATAGATTACCTGACATTAATAGTGAAATTATTTGAGAATACTAACAAGTTTAAACTTCATGAACGCCTAATACTTAACGAGTTCTTAGGGTCATGTTTATCCAGTAATTTTATAGGCCAATATCTCTCATTAGGCATAATCTCAACAATTATTAGTTCTGAGGATAAAAAATAATTTTTTTAAAACAAATTTTATCTTATTTTTTTAAATTGAAGTACCATCAACATATAACATTATGTTAGTTTAAAGAGTATAACATAATGATTCTGTATTTGTAGACAGAGCAAAATAATCACCACAGTAAGTCTAGTGACCGTTGTTACCATATAGTTACAATTTTTTTCTTTTAAGATTTTTATTAATTTTTAGAGGGGAAAGGAAGAAGAAAGGGAGAGAAACATCAATGTGCAAGAGATACATACATCAATCAGTTTCCTCTTGCACACCCCCAACGGGGGACCTGGCCCACAACCCAGGCATGTGCCTTGATTGGTAATCGAACTGGTGACCTTTTGGTTCATAGGTGGGTGCTCCATCCACTGAGCCACACCACCCAGGGAAATTTTTTTTTCTTGTAATGAGAACTCATTTTTTTTAAAGATTTTATTTATTTTTAGAGAGAGGGGAAAGGAGAAAGAAAGAGAGGGAGAGACACATCAATGTGTGGTTGCCCCTTGCACACCACCTAGTGGAGACCTGGCCTGCAACCCAGGCATGACCAGAAATCAAACCGGCAACCCTTTGCTTCAAAGTCTGACTCTCCAACTCTCAATCCACTGGGCCACATCAGCCAGGGAAGAACTTTTAAGATTTACTCTCTTAGCAACTTTCAAATGTACCATACAGTATTATTAACTCTAGTCACCACTCTGTACATTATATCCCCATTACTTACTTAATTTATAACTGGAAATTTGTACCTTTTGACTCCTCTCACCTATTTCACCCTCCCCCCTAAACCTCCCTTTTGGTAACTATCTTCAGGATACAGATTTTAAAATGTTTTCAAGACATCTTGCATTATAAAAAAAATACAAGCTAGAAAGAACCTCAGACATTTATCTAGATTAGTTCAAATCTCTTTTATATTTGTCTTTGAGACAGTTAAATATGTTGTACAAGGTCGTACTGTTATACTTCAGTACTTGTAGGCTTCAGAACTTGTCAAACCCTATACTGGTTGCATTTTGATGAGAAAAAAAATGTTTCAGCCCTGGGTGCTTGCTTGGGAGTCGTCACACTTGTTAGAACTTGTATGAATCACAATGCTGCCCCCCAAAAGAAAAACGCTTCATTGCTCAGCCCTCATTGGTTTGGGCACTCATTGTGAGTTCCAGAACGAATTAACAATGAGTTCCGAGGTACCAATGTATTTCATGTAGTTTTATACTCCCTGGTTTTCTTGCTTAATACCTAGACTTCAGACCCAACATAAATTTAAGATTGTTTATTATAGTTCATACAGTTTATTCCTCAGAAATAATTAATAATAATAAACAAAAATAACAATCCTTACTGTTTTAGTTCCCACAATAATTCATTTCAGTTTCTGATTTTACCTAATCACTACTATAACTAAGACCTATTCAATATTTTTAAAAACAATACAGGAAACATGGAGCCTACTCTTGGTAAGGCACAGAACCTTCTAAGTACTCTATGAAAGGCTGAATAAATGAATTATTGCTAATTTTGAATTATTGCTAATTTTGAAATGTCTTTGTAAGTAGGGTTGGCACAAATGGAACATTATGAAAGACTAGCAGATGGGATCACACTTATCTGTGTTTCTATGGAAACTATTTGAGTATTTGTTTTATATGGATTTTTACTCAGTTCTCAAACGCTACTAATGAGTGCCCCTCAGCTACCAAGCAAGCATTTGTAGCTTGTACATTGGCAGAACAAGCTAGAAGCTTAGTGCTGTGACCTGTTTTATAAATAAAGTATAAAGTATCTTGAAAATTAGGCAGTGGGATATATTTAGTGTGACCATTTGACACAGCTCATCTTGCATGTATTTTTATAAGTGGGAATTAATGTTTTATTTTCCCAAAGGCTCAGAAAATTGTCCTCGAGGACTGAGGAGTTGATGGGTTTTGTTATTTTAAAACTCCATGGGCATGCCCCTTTCTGGTTGGGAACTTTTATTTCCAGTATGTGACTCCCATATAAAGTTGGCTGTGGATTCTCATGAGAAAGAGTAGATCTGGTCCTTTGCCAGTAGAAGGAAATGGATGAATAAGAAAGGTCCATATCCCGTGCTGCTGACAGTGGCCATTGTCTGCCACAGTGGCTGGTCAGTGCCCAGGGAGGGTGCACTAGGCCCTGGAAGGTCTGCCTGAAGAGACCAGGGACATTGTCTTTCCACCTGAACTTCACTCCCAGGATAAGGTGCATAGTTACAAAAGAGTCAGGAATGTAGTACAGCATTTGGCAGTCATTTTAATAAATTCAGCCACAGTTAAAAAAAAAAACACACACACAATGCAGGAAACATGGAACCTACTCCTGGCCAGGTATAGAACCTTGTAAGTACTCAGTGAGAAACAGAATAAATGATAAAGATAATTTTTAAAAATCATGACCTGACTTCCCACCAAGATGGAGGCGTAGGTGGACATGCTGTGCCTCCTTTCACAACCAACATTAAGGACAACAAAAATATAGAACAAAAAAACCCCCACAAAAATCCAACCAGGACAGAGAGAAAACTGAATTGTACAGGAGTCTGACAATGATTCTCCCAGACTGGTAAGAGGGGCGGAGTCAGCGGCCAGCAGAGTCCACGGCAGGTGGAGTTGGGTCGTGGCGGGATAAGATGGTGGCTGGTGGTCCTGGGCACACAGTCACCCCAGGCGCACAGGTGATGGTTGCCAGTTGCTGAATATGAGGAGACCAAGCGGGGTGCACAAGGCAGCTGACCTCAGACACACATTTGTGCACAGATAAACCAGGTGAAAACGGGCAGTAAGACAGACTGCGTGACACAGGACCCCAGCGCTGGGAAATGAAGCCTAAAAGCACCCATTGAAAATACTTGTGGGGGCTGAGGTGCTGGGAGGGAGTCCCAGCCTCACAGGAGAGTTCGTTGGGGAGATCCACAGGGTCCTGGAGTGTGCACAGACCCACCCACACAGAAATAGCACCAGAATGGCCCAATTTGCTAGGGTAAAGTGGCTGAAGGGACTGGAATCCGCAAGAGAGCATGGAGCAAGCACCATTGTTCCCTCTCGGACCCTGCCCTCACATCCAGCATCACTACCCAGCCACTGGGCTGCCCTGCCCTGGTGAACACCTAAGGCTCCGCCCCTCACTATGTAATAGCACCGACCAGACAAAAACAACAACAACAAAAAAACCCAAAACAAAAACAAAAATAAGGATGGCTTAAACGGGAGAACAGACTGGGGCCCTGGAGCTAATTCATCAGAGAGACCAGGAGGTGGTCAACCTACCAGATGCAGAGCTCAAAGCACTGGTAGCCAACCTATCAGAAGCACTGTTCAAAGCACTGGTGATCAGGATGCTCACAGGATTGGTTGATTTTGGCCGCAAATTAGATGAACAAATGAAGGCTACAATAAGTGAAATGAAGGAAAACGCACAGGGAACCAATAGAGATGGGAGGAAAACTGGAACTCAAATCAATGGAGTGGACCAGAAGAAAGAAAGAAAAAAACAAACAGAAAAGAATGAAGAAACAGGAATTCAAAAAAAAAAGAGGAGAGGCTTAAGAACCTCCAGGACATCTTTAAACATCCCAACATCCGAATTATAGGGGTACCAGAAGGGGAAGAGGAAGAGCAACAGA